>VYZV01011577.1:0-18580 GCA_013401275.1 Pandion haliaetus
GTTGTGGTTCAGAGACTTCGGAAAACAACTGAACCTTTCAGAATCTTAGTGATAAAAGCACCTGACAATGACTATAAAACTGCTGCTACACCTAATGGACAGCTCAAAAATGAGCAAAAAAATGCTGTCAAAAGTACAAGATCAAATTAGCTTTTAACTGGCCAAAAACTACCTACAGGTGGAACTAGACAAAACCAAAAATGTAACCAGCAATATCTGGATGCACTCATCCTCACTTACTGTGCTCTTAGAGAGCAAAATACGTGCTGTGCTATCATCTGCTATAATAGAAGTATTTTCAACTAAATTTGGTGGTCAGAGCCTGGCTATATAACATAGCAGAGGTAACTGTACAATAGGTCATCCTTAGAATTTCCTTAGGTAGAAAGCTTTTTAGTTCTTTAATGAGTGTATTTAGGCAGAACAGTTCTCTGAGACTTAACTACTACTGATAGCACCTTTTGAGGAAAAATAGTATTTACTTTTTGCACTTTGGACTGAAGTGAAACTGAACTGATTGGTTTCACTTACATTTCGGTGTAAGCTGCTACAGTTTACATTCTTCTCACAGTAACTTTTAGGCAACAGATGCGGCAGGGAAGCTCACATTTAAACTCTTAACTAACTTGAAAATATTTTATATCAGTATCTTCAGGATTTCACTTTTACCACAAGATCAGCAGTGTGATGTTCTATGAAGTCTTCACATGGTGGTAGGTGCATGTGTGAGAAGATAGAAATGAGGTAGTCTGGTGCATACTGCATATGAAGTGCCTCAGAGTAAGCTCTGAAGGAATTGTCATTACCAATGGCTGCAGTGGTTTCTGCCCCTCTTGTGCTGCTACGGGTATCTTACAGACAGGGTGATGTTAAACTACCTAGCTCATTAGCATAGAGATCCACTTTTAGCCTTGTCACACACAAACTTCAGCTTTTCTGGAGATTGCCATACAGGAGTAGTGGCTTAGAGGGACACGGTTGTTTTTGTACTACATATCTGCCTCTGTCCTGAACTGGCCAGCTGATTGAGACACTGATTGCATGTGGCCAAGTTTCAAAGATGTTGAAAATCCTTCTTTGAAAAATGAGGTTTCTTTTCCCCCCCTCTGCCCCATTTCCATCCAAATCTTTTATTTTGCTATTCATGTACATGAGGCATAAAATTTGTAGCCAACTATTCCATGTTTTGTTAAAGGAGAAATCAACATAAAGAGTAAATATTTTGTATTACTTTACTAAGTAGCATGTGGTTTTGTGAATGGAACTAGAGTCTCTAGGTAAGACTTACCCTGGGGCCTTCAATAAGTGCTGACTAGTGTGTGCTACCTATGCAAATGGATGATTGTTGGTGTTGTACTTCTTTTGCATGGTTAAATGAAAGATGGGTTTGGGATTTCCTGGTTTTGTTCTAAATAGAAAATGACTTAATTGGAGTGACTTGAAATCTTTCTAAAAGTCATGTTACTTCAAACTAGGGATACGCTTATTTCATTCCCAGGGATGTAAAACTGTTTTGCTTCAGCATCTCTCCTGGTATGTTTGAGGGCAGTGCAATTAAAATCAACTGCACAAATATCTATTCAATGTATTCAAAAAGCAAATCTTTGAAAACTATGCAGTTAACTTGTCAGTGCTATAAACTTGATGTGCTACTGTGTCATTCAGGTTTATGTAGCAAATAATACAAATTTTCTTTGCTCTTACACTGACTCCTCTGCTATATGAAAAGCCTACCAGATCTCTGGTAGTAGGAAGAAATGTGCAGACAAATCTACTAGGGAAATTGAAGAGACAAGTCACCTACAGACACAGATCCAACCCTCAGTTTGCAGAACTTCCTGAACAGTGGATTTTATTAATCAGTGCTTTTGAATTTTTCGTAATGTAAACCCAAGTACTAGAAAACCACACATGCTTGATTGTAAGCTCAATTGTTCTTATCTAAAAGGTGCATGAAATGTCAAAGTAGCGGTGTACTACTCCTGCATTTGCAACATAGAAATTCAAAGAAATAGTGGGTGTAAGGTTGATTGAAGGGCGGGAGGGGGAATCAAATTTTAAGGTAGGGAATTCCAAGTTGTTTGTTATCATAAGATCATGTTTCTGGAAAGGAGCAGTGAGTATTTATTATTTCAACGTAGATTCATGTCTACTGCCAGTATTTTAAGAGACTGGATAGCTTGATTCTGTCTGGCTATATATTGTGCTTTACTGAAACAGTTTCTGGCTATAGTTTTGGTGTACTTGAGTGTGTATTTGCAGCTTGACAGTGTCATGATCTTAATTACAAAATGAAAGCAAATCCTTAAAAAGTCAAGAGTGATGCTGACTGCACTGATCCCATGTTAGACTTTAAAAAAAGGCAGTGACCTGTGATTAGATAACTTCTTTCCTAATTTGGAGAAAATCTTTGGAATTAATACAGGGCTCTCCTAAATCTAATTGGTTTCGGTCAATTTGTAAAGACTGATTAGCTACCTGTAGTATCTGGACAGCCTAATCTCTTGCTCAGCGCTGTATACAGCTATTGTGCATTGGTCAAACAACAGTAAAACTACCTTGACCAATGCTTGAGTTTGTGCAACACACGAATACTATCAGTTATTCATTGTTTCTTCACAAGCCTTCACTGTTTTGAGTAAAGCCTGTGTATTAACATAATTTACAGCAAAATTGAAATAGCCTAGAAAAGAACAAAGAAGGGAAATGTTTTCTGTAGTTTCTTCCTTTGTGAAGAAACATGCAGATGCAGTTAACAGATTTAATGTGTTATGAGGATGTGTGAAGAAAAAACAAAGAACCTAAATGTTGAATTTGCATGTTACATGCATGCCTTGTATCTAGCTTGGTGTTTAAGAGCAAGTTATGTGCTGGGGCTAAGGGACAGAGCAGCCCACCTCTGTTTGGAGCCCATCTGGCCTGAGCCCTTAGGGACCCCTTGGAGCCTAAAAGCTTCAGAGAGGTTTCAACAAGGCCTATTAAGGCCACAATTTCGGTTTTGCATTGAAGGTCTGTTTTTAAGAAATTTTTTTAATGCCCTGTTCTTTAAGAATTTTGCAAATTTGTTGTAATTATTCTTGTCAAATGAGGTTATGCAGGATTTGCATATCAGTACTTCAGGAGGTAGTTTGCAGTGGGTGTCCAATAGCCACCAAGTGACCCTGTCAACAGCAGAACTCTTTGAATTAGTTGAGCCACAAAGCCCTCTGTGTGTATAGATTAGTCATCATCTTCCCAAGACAAACAGATCACTGAGTCCTCGTGTGCTTGTTGGTTTGTTTAAACCCTTTTCTCTCAGGCTGTCTCCCTGTTCAAAGAATTCATACTTCAAAATGCAATTTTTTTTTTTTTCTCTGATGCGGAGCATGCTTGCAAGACCATTTTCCTGTGGGCAGAGTGGTGGTGGTGAACTTGCGCTGCCTAAATAATGGTGTCAGCTCCAGGGCCTTGGAGGGAGCAGCTCTTCCTGCAGTGTGCTTCCTGGGTCAAGTGCGGTTTTTGTGTGATCTCCAGTTGAGAGACAACAGCATTGCTGGCTGGCGTGTTTATAAATTCATATAAATCGGAAAACAGTACATCTCTTCTAAAAGGATAGAGCCGCTATTTTTAGGCTTTGGATGAAAACGGCCCCAGAAAGCTTCACCGTCTTACTCCCCCACCACGATCATGCAGCGCTTCAGTGCGGGGTGAGGCGGGAGCAGCGGCCGTCGGGGCGCGCGGTGCCTCTGAGGGGACCGGCAGGGCGGGCGCAGCGGCGGCCTTTCTGGACGCTCGGGCTGGGTAGCAGGCTTCCAGCACAATAAAGCATGGGGTTTGCCTCACGGACGGCTCCCGCGGCATCCCCCACAGGAGAGAGCGAGGGCGGCGAGCCGGCAGCTGCCCCACTCCTCTCCACAGTGGAAGCGGCATGGAAGGACGGAGGGTGAGGGGGGGTTCTGCCGCCCGCAGGGGGCTCGGCGGACTCGGCTATGCAGCCTTCGCCCGAGGCGGGGAGAGGGCTTCTCTCTCGGGGAATACACCCTCCCGAGCCTGGAGGGCAGCGATCGCGCCTTCGGCCCTCCAGGGCGCTGCGTGAGGGTGGGGGAGGACGCCANGACGCCCCCCGCGCTCCCTCCCCTCCCCCCCGCCGCCCCGCCCCGGGCACGCAGGTGTTGGACGGGGTGGGCTGTCCTCTTTACCATGGCGGAGGCTGCGAAGGACACCCCGGAGCGCCCGGCGGAGGAGGAGGTAAGGGGCTGGGGAGGGGGAAAGGCGGCCCTCGTGGGGTTTGAGGAGCCCCTCGGCCGCAGTCCCGGGGTGAGAGCGGGGTTGGGGTTCCGGGCGTGCGGAGTGGTCCGGCCCGCTGGTTTTTTATTTTCATTGCCGGTAGGTTACGGGGAAGGGAATGGGCACTCTCGGGGGGGTGGGGGGTTTGGGGCAGCCTGAATTTGCTGCTGCCGTGTTCTGTGTGGCGTTTCTTGCGCGGCGCAGCCTACTCGGCCAGGTACCTGAAATAGCTCTTCAACCCTTACCACCATCCGCTCTCCTTTCTCTCTCACCAAGAAGCTCCGCGTAACTCTCATGTTTTCCCTCGATTACGCTATACGATGTTTATTGTCCGCTTCGGTGGCAGGAAAAAGCTCATTGCCTTTCCACTTTCTCTTCCCCCCGGGGCTGTCTCCGATCAAGGCAGATGGGGTATCATAGGTGGCAGGAGAGAGGTGAGGGCGGGAGGGGTTCACTCTCCTCAGGAAGCCTCATCAACTCCTAACTTCCAGATGAGCTTTGCGAGTGAGAGGGTATCTAAATGCTTCCTCTTCAGAGTCGGTGCTTGCCGAGATAGGAGTGGAGAGGTAGGTAAGAGGTGAGTGAGGACCCCTCTCCCTCGCTCTGTGGCTCTTGAGGGAGTATCTGGCAAGACTGGGAAGGGACTGCTTCGAAAGAGAGGGGCCGAGGTAACCTTTCACAGTGTGGTGGAGGGCGTTCAAGCCGTGGAGCTCGTCGGGCACTGGGGGCACCTGCTGTTCTGGCTTGAATTTTTGTGTTCAGAAGGCATCTGGGTGAATTCATGGGAGAAATCTAAAGATATTAAACAGATACACCGATTTTGGTTCACAAAGCCCCTCAGTGCTATGTTGCTGGCAGCTGGAAGAATATCCTGGGAAAGCACCACTGTATCCTGCTTTGTTCATATGCCCTTTCTAGGTGTCTGCATCCTAAGCCCTGCTCCTGTTATTTCTTCCACTCAGGGGTGGACTGATGTTACTAAGAAACCTGAAAACAGTCCTCAAGGTACTTGGTATGAGGGACCTGGGATACCACCTGTGACTATTGCACTCATGCTTTTAAGAGGCAGTTGTGTGGTCACTCACAGAACAGAAACATCACCAGTATTAATTCTATGTTGAGAGAAAAGCTGACCCAAATGCTTCCCCTCGTTAGCTAGGTTTTCATTGTTTCTCAGATAAACCTAGACTAGCGTTTATCTTTGAGTCACAGGTTTTGGTCTCTCTTTTTACTGCTTTTAAATTACTTGTTGGTTCAGTTCTGGACTCGACTGATAAAGAATAGCTTAGGACAAAATGTGGCTGCTCCCTATGTCCATAATGTTCATGCAATATCTTCACACAGTTGCAGAATTGTTTTCAATGTACTTAAATACTTTCTTTAGAAATAAGACAATCTGTTACAAACATTGTATTCATTTTCTGTTCTGTTGGGAAAGGGAAAATTTACAAGCAATGAAAAGTATGGTTTTAGCTTACAAGAAAATTAAAGGAACTATAGTGTATGAGCTGCATTAATTTTCTATAACAATGTTTAAACTTAAATAGAAGAGTAAGGAACAAAATCAAATCTGTCCGCTATTATGCTTTCTTGGTTTACCTTGAAACACAATTAACTTTGATATGATGGGGGCATGTATAAGTACAAAATTGTCAAATTAATCTGAGAACAAAAAAAGATTATGACTTCATTTGACTTTCCTTTCTCTTACCTCCCACCCCATCCTCTCACATTTCTTCTAGAGCTTGTAGAAGCAATTTGATGTTGACATTCAACTACACTACAGGGGTCTCAAAACAAAATTTTCCTTGTAAATACTTTGTATTTTGTTCATTATTTGACCTCTGCCTACACATTCACATCTCTAGTGAATTTTTTTAGTACTTTAAGCTTACTGACAAACTTACACAGGTGAAAAAGCTTTCACTGGATTTCACAGAAATCAAGGAATTTCTGTTGCTTGAAGAAGCAATGCAGCAGAGAAATCCAGCCTTAAGAGAAAAACCCTGTTAGTTGCTCATAGCCAATGTACTGCTGTTGGTCACACTGTTCTGCATGAGTGCAATGTTATCTTTCTCAAGACAGTTTCTGGTATCATTTATTAGCAATATCATGTAAACCTAACCAAGGCTGGGGAACTTACTGTAATGGACAGCTGCCACATGTATCTTTTCTACTCTTAAACTGTAAGCCTAGGAAGTAGGAAAGAAAGAAATGTGTCAGCTTTACTGGTGCGGAGACGTACCTTCATTTTTACCACTGTGTCACAGGATACTGAGGTAAAAAATGTAGTGTTACCATGTAACTTCAATATGGAGAGTCAAAATAGATTATGGGCTGCTGCTTTTGGAAAGAGACACCAGAATGTAGAGTGTAAATGATTATTCCTCAGCAGCTAGAAACTCAGGGGCACTCAATGATATTATCAGGCAGCAGATCTGCAGTGGCATTTCCTTTCACTGTACCTGTCATTCACGTGCAGAGCTGCTGTGGTGTATTATGGCTTAATGTACAACTGAGTTCCAAAAGTAATTAGGCATAACAAAAGGAAAACAGGTATTGAACAGTGATCAGGATGTAACCTCCATTTCAGGAAGTTCATGAACTGCCGATTCCCTGCATTTCTGTGGCTGACTGAACATCTATCTGACAGCTTGTTTTATTCTGAAAATAACATTCAAAAACAAAATTTAGTGAAAACTTAACTTCTGCTGTGACTAAAGTATTAACTTAGCTCCAAAGTGATCCAGGAGTGTGGTTCAGAAAGTAGTTGAGCAGCATCCTGGGGGTGCGTGGAATCACAGTAAGACTTTTTTTAAAAAAATGCATTAAGATTGTAAATTTTCTAACCACAAAGCTGATGTAAAGACAGGGGTACTGCCTACAGCCTGTAAGTTTAGGTCTTGGTTGACTGTTTCGTATACCACAACTTTAATTAGACTAACTCTTAAGAAGTTAACATTCTTTGTGTTATAAAAATATTTTGGAATCATTTATATTATATAGAGGCATTTATTTTTTCTGTGTTATCGTGGCCTTAGCTGTTGAAAGGACAAGAGGCAATGGTTTTAAACTGAAAGGAGGACATAAGGAAGAAGTTCTTTACTGTGAGAGTGGTGAGACACTGGAACCGGTTTCCCAGAGAGGTTGTGGATGCCCCATCCTTGGAAGTGTTCAAGGCCAGGTTGGATGGGGCTTTGAGCAACCTGGTCTAGTGGAAGGTGTCCCTGCCCATGGCAGGGGGGTTGGAACTAGATGATCTTTAAAGGTTCCTTCCAACCCAAACCATTCTGTGATTCCATGATAGCTACTAGGGAAAATAAGTGGGAAAGCAGCATTATGGATCTAAAAGTTTTTCTTAGCTTGATTTGCAGGTGGAGTGGGATACAGGATTTACATAGCAGTGGTTAATGTCTCTTGATTTCAGCTGGAAGTCATCTTGCCAATGCTTGGAGATCAGAAGGGAAGGTATCAAAGGAAAATAAACTTGTAAAGTAATTTAATTTCTGGGAGGATAGAGGTGAGGCTAGGAGAAGTGAATGAATAAAAAATAAAACAGTGTCATAAAGTTTAAAAGTACACAGTCTCTGGAGCAAAGCTCAAGAGGACCGTGTTGTGAGTTGAGCGAACAAGATACTATAGACCCCACAAGTCTAGTAAAGCTCACATTTAATAGGACTTACGAAAAATGGGGAGTTACTTTGTACAGCAAATATGTATATAGTCTGTTTGTTGTGTTTAAAATTTTTATCAAATTAAATAGTGTATTGTTCTGATGAAGTCTGTCTTGGGACTGTTTACCACTTTTTTTTTTTTTTTTTTTTTTTTTTCCCCTGGACAGAAGAAAATTGCCAATACGGAGTGCAAGTGAGGCCCGCTCTGGCAATACCATTTTGCAGCTCATGCTCTGACATTATCCACTTTACTTGGGCATAGTAATGGGATGC
Organism: Pandion haliaetus; assembly: GCA_013401275.1. Lineage (NCBI taxonomy): Eukaryota > Metazoa > Chordata > Aves > Accipitriformes > Pandionidae > Pandion > Pandion haliaetus. Next base: position 8,214 of record VYZV01011577.1, read on the forward strand.
CACCCCATCTTTCTCTGTGGAAACACAAAAAGTAAAGAGTCCTGATACTTGTGCTGGCTTGTCCACACCCACTCAGATAAAACAGTTCAAAGGAAAATTATTAGATGATGAAAGGCTCTGTCTAGAAGTCTAAAACTTACCAAAACCCTGTAAGGTAGTAAAGATGATGGTACTTAGTAAATTTTAAAATGTTCAGAAGCTAGGTGATGTATCAGAATATTATCGTTGTGGTGGTCTCATTACCATATCTCTATTTTTGTCCTGATCTAATGTAAGAATTAACGGCTTGTGTAGTCAGTTCAGAGACGGCAGACTCAGGATTAATATTCTGCTTCTCTTCATGTTTCCTGGTTCCTGCTGACAGCAGTCTTTAAAGAGGGTTTGAAAGCCTAAAGTCTAAATTAAGTTTGGATATGTTGTCCCTTTGAAAGGAATACAAGATTAATGAAGACTCATTTTCTTCCTGTATTTTGAATTTTATGGCATGAAATTAAGTCTTAAGATTTTTTTTAAAGGCTTTCCAGTATTCTGAACTTCTATTATTGGAAAACACAGTGTTCTTCATTAGAATTTCTATTAGACTGTGCATTTTTTGTCTTTAATTACTGTTATGAAACCTTATTTTCAACTTTTATCTTAATCTTATTTGGCAATTCTGTTAGAGAGTATTCTTGGATGTTTACAGTCCTTTTCAAGCATCAAAAGGCAAATGAGAGAGCACAGTTTTGCAAAATTTTTTAAACATGCCTAGAATTACTTAGAGTCCTTCCTAAAGAGGATTTGTGCCCTAAAATCACTTTCCCTATTATGCCAGCTTTCACAAAAGATATAGAAAAGTCAAGTCAAAAGGAAGATGTACCAGCATTTTGTGACAAAGTAAGGAAGAAATGGAGCTCAAATGCTTGGGATCTATTTGGTCTGCATTTGACTGTGGAACTTTCCTTCTGTGAATGTTGTCTAATTACTATGGTATGAGACTATATACCAATTATTATGGTCTGAAAGACTGATAGAAGAAATTGGTTTTTTAAAAAAGTTTTCAACCTTTAAAAAAATCTGAATTAAACATTCAAAGACAAAACTAAGCTCAGAAAATAGTGTGACAGTATGTGCACTTCTGTGCTGCTTCTTGCTTGTTTGTAGACTTTTTCCTTTTTAACAGCGTGTGAGAATCAGGTAGGTAAGTCTAGCTTCTCTTGTAGGGACACTGTACTCTGGTTTTAAGAGCTGAATTAAGGAACAAAGCCATTAAAAAATCAAAGCAATGAGCATCTAAATGCCTGTTGATGATAGGGGTTGAGGGCATATGGATTTATTAGTGGAGTACCTGTGAANACTTGTGTACCTTGTTTTTCTCATAATTTGTTCTGCTTCATCTTGCACAGGAATACAGACTCTCAATTTGCGGCAAATTATGTTACGCAATAGGAGGTGTCCCAAATCAAGTGGCAGGGAGTGCTGCTGCTGTCTTCCTACAGATCTACCTGCTAGATATAGCCCATGTAAGTTGCACAAGAAACCTTTACAGATTGTAGACTTACCTCAACTCTGATGATGTCAGCAATATCGCTGGAATGATAAAAGGTGAATTAGCTAAAAAAGCTTTTAAATTGTCTTATTATCATTGTCTCTAGCTGTTCAGCATCATGGAAACTCCATAAACTTACCTGGAAATACTTTTTTTTTCTTTTTTCACTAGTTTCCTTTCTGTCTTGAAGTGGCCATTGTTCACTTTCAGTTTGGGATCATTAGCAGAGCTTTAGGCACTGTAGAGCTCACACATTTTCACACAAGAAAAAGCAGTTCTCTGTGTCTGAGGTTGTGAAGTTTTGTTCATTTGGTTTAGTTAAAAATCACTGCAGTTGCATCCAGTAGTTGATGTAATTTCACATAAATTTTATTTGGTTTGTCTAGGATAATTTCTTTGTAAAGAAAGCTGAGTTATCCTTCCTGAAGGTTCTTTGCTTCTGGTCTGTGGCTTTCTGGTGCAGAAGCAGACCTGGTAAAACAAAGCAGTAGGAGTCATCCCATTCATCTGACTTTCAGCTGCTCCAGCTAGATTTCAGGACAGCAGAGAAACAAAGAAAATCAATCCATAAGCATTTTTTACTGTTTTGGATTGTCTTGTATGTCTGTGTGGCACCTAGGTGGGACAGATAAAGTATTATAGGGTAGAAAAAAGGATTTTAGGGAGATGAGGCCAAATTGCAGGGACTCCAAGAACAGCTGTAGCTGAAACTACATGAGTGGCTTTCAGCACTGATGACTTTTTATTTGCTGTAAAGAACAGGAGCTTCTGGATCGGATATCATTATCCATTTGCTGTTTAAGATGTAGAAAGACAGGATATCATGACTTCAGGAGTGGAGGTGTCCGAAAGATTGCGTTTATAGTTTTCCTATAAAAGTCTGAGATCAGAAGCTGAGGTGTGACTGACTTAATAAAATTGACAGCACAGTAAGACTGGCATGTAAAACTGAGATCTTGAGTTTCTCGTTGAGATCAAAGTCACAAGATCCAGAACAGGGGCCAGTTTTGGACAGCAGTGTCAAAGGTGTCAAGTGGATGGTGTGGATTCTGAGGATTTGGAGGTGGAACAGGTAACTTGGAGATGCAGCTCTGACTACAGCTGTTTCACACTTACATCAAGGATGGCAATACAAGTCATTGGAGATGATGAAGCATGAACTGAAAGACACTAATACAATTTTCCCAGGGTTCTTACAAATATGGCAATTTCACCACTCTCGGCTTATCATAGAAATTGAAAATTCTTGAAGCTAGGGTCTGTTTATTTCTTTGTGTTTGTTTACAGTGTCCAGAAAGCTGGGGTCCCATTTTTGCATCTTTGTGCACTACCTAAAGAAATGATATAGTAGTAATTATTTTGTTAACAAGCTCCTACTGAAACCCAATAATTTTGCTTAATGTTTGTAGTGATACAATTATTACTTCATTAAGGGGCTTAATTATTTGTTCCTCGATGGTTTAGTTTGTTCTCTGAAGTAATCCTGCAGGGACAGGATTTATTTCAAGGTCTGATAAACAGGTCTGAAATCCTGTGGGGTTTTTTCCACACATTTTCAGGGGAGAGCATGTAATTTTATAGTCACTACCTGAATTTAATTCTTGCCCACTCAGAGGGCCTAACTGTTTTAGCTCTTTGAGAGATTTTGAAACTCGCTAGGTGTAATCTTTCATACATAATCTGGATCCTTTCTAAGAAAATTACATTTGCATTCCCTTTCTGTAGCTTACAGTTTTCCCATTTGAATTCCACGTTCCACCTAATTTACCTGTGTAAACTACAGACATATAAATGTAACTCCAAACCACACAGGATCCTTGAGTCAAATTACTAGAAAACACCAAAACCTCTGATAATAGGATCCTGGTCTTTATTCCTTTTGAGATGGGTGAATTTAGCATATTTTATTTTGTATTTTATTAATACTGAGAAGTTTGGCACTGGTGCTGACAGACACTGTCTAGATTTAGGGGCTAAGAAAATGCAGCCAATGGGTGTATAAGCCCATACTGATGATGAAGACAGGGTGACTACACAGAGTCCACTCCTAACATAATGGAGGTTTTAATTTTCCTCAAGGCTTTCTTCCACCTCTGTTTATCTAATATCCACTTCCTTTCTGTCTATTCAAGTTATCTGAACAAAATACCAATGCAAAACCCACCTAATTTGAAGTTTTCTGTCCATGTCCCTCATAACTGCAGCATTTGAAGCCCTTTATCTTTCTGACTGCTACTTTGTTCTTGTTTCGTTTGACCTGTCCCTCGAGAAGCAGTAGGGACTTCTGAGCAGTTCCAGTGCAGCCCCCATGGCAAGTCTGCCTCAGGGTTGGTGGGTTACTTGCCACTCTGGCTGTGAGAGGGCACAAGTCAACAAAGGTGGAAGAAGTGAATGTCAGCAAACTGCTGGGGGACACAGCATGATGCTCATCCCAGCCATGTCCTACAGAGCAGCAACAGGATGCTTGCAGAGCCGCTGTCATTACCTGCTAGAGACTACCATTCCCAATCCTTCCCTGTTCATAAGCTCTCTAGGGAGAAGTATGTGTCTTGGAGCTGGTGGTGTCAGGAAGATTGGTTGCCCCTGCAATTTTCCCTAATTTGGGCTAAAATTTAATAGGCGTGATTACGAAAGTGGATAGTAGACCTTTTACAAAGGTCATCCAGGACATTCAGAGATTATTGCTTCCTTCTTTCACCTCTGAGGGAATACCTAGAGCAAATCCTGCAGGCAGGGGACCTGCAGCAGCTAGAAGCCATGTGATGCTGCCTAGGAGGCAATAAGCTCTGCAGAAAAGCAGGGGATGCTAGCTCAAGCCTGGTGTTGCATCAGCTGCATTTGCCAGTCTTCCCACTGCGTTGGACCACTGATAGCATGAAGAAGCATATAGATGAAGGGGTTTTGTCTGCTGTTGTTGTTTAAGCTGCATTGACTGTTTCAGCAGTCTCTCTTTCTCTCAAGAATTGATTTGAGGAACATTCATGTTTATACAGACTTCAGTGACATTCTAAACGCCTATAGTTTCAGTGGCATGAACTGAGTAGTTGGAAGAGAACCCACTTTTTTTAACCATTGTGTGATACGAATTCCCGAACTCTGATACATGTGAAAAATAACTACGTTTCCTGGGACAAAGTGTATAGGCACTTAAGTATGGTCCTCCTGGGTTAACTTCAAAGGTTTTTCTACTTGGCCATTTGATTCTTATGTAATCCGTGAACATTTTTCAAGTGAGATTTGTTGGACATGCTGGCAACTTTGATTCGAACAGATGTGCCTTATGCAGTTCAGTTGTCACAGCTCAGTTCTGAGTAGATAAAGTCTACTGTGCTACAACCTCTTCCACAGGCATGTGCCACCAATTGGCAGCCTTGTTGGTAATCTCAGGAGATGAAAAAACATGAATGCATGTAAACAGCTCCCTCTACTTTTTTTTTTCTAGATCAGGTCAAGATAAAGATATGGGGAAATGGGGCCATGTGGGGAACAAAGTGAGGGGAAAATTACAGAGGGACTCTGTCAGGTTTTATGACTAAAACAAGGACTTTAGTCTACTATTTGACTATCTGACTCATTTTCCTAGTTCTAAATACATTCATAGGCTCTCCTTCCTTGCACTTTTCCCCTCTAATACCTTCTGGCATGCTGCCTGTCTCAATGTCTCATTTGTTTGCTATGGGTAACTAATAGTAATTTCTATGACAGCAGCAGACATGTTTTGTAAATGAACTATCATTATTCTTTAAAACACTGACGTTTTTTTTCTGGAAAGTTGCTTTATGCTGTTTCATTGTATTGTCAAACAATGGCTCTTGTTTACAGTATTGTGTCTGTACTTTCAGATTACTCCATTTCATGCCTCTTTGGTGCTGTTCGTTGGCAAAGCCTCAGGTGCAGTTACTGATCCTGTTGCTGGCTTTTTTATTAGCAAAAGTAGATGGACAAAAATTGGCCGGCTTATGCCTTGGTAAGCATAAATGTGTACATATATTTACACACACATATATATATGAATATTGTGTGTGTGTGTTGTGATCATACAGTCACCTCGTTGAATTAGACTAATTTTTCTTTGCTGTTTCCCAGACAACAGTGATTGTATTCATTCTACATATATAAAATAAAAAAGAAAAATTGTCATGTCATCTATTTCCCTCTAACTTGTTTCCCATGGAAACACAGAAGAGATTTTCTACCAGTGGAGACAAACAAATAAAGCCCAAACACTGCATTGTTAACAAAACTGGAAGTGCAGATCTAAAACTTGAATCTGTGGTTGAATTTTCGTCTTTGTCTAGATTTCTTTAGTTTGGCTTCACTCCTCCACAAAGTTGGAACTTGTTTCTACTTGTGTCCTAGTGTGCCTTCACTTCCCCCATTAGCTTTCCAGGAGCTCCATTAACTTTTAATTCTCTAGGCCTTTGAATTCAGTAAAGGATGTGTGCATACACGTGGAACAGATGTTACACCATGGCATTGAAGTGCTGGGCAACCAGCACTGCCCTGACACTCCATTACATTCTTCCTCACAGCAGTCATTCTGGTCCTTCTTCTCTTACAACCCTGTAATCAAAATACTTAATTAAAAATCACCATGACTTTTATAATGAATGAGATGCTGTAACATTTTGATGAGCATTTCTAAAGGGACAGTGTGATGTTTCACTGTGGCATACTTATCCCTTGTATGCATTCTAGCTAGTACACCTGTGCATGTGTTGTTCATGTGCTATAAGGAGAAGTTAGGAGAATGAATGTTACTCATTTAGGAGGGAGATTGACAGGTGTGAAGCAAGAAAATTAGAAAGGATTGGTCCGTGTTAAAGGAACCCAAGCTCATCTATGCCATAGGGCATTTATTTGTTGGGTTTTTTGTATTTTGGATGTCAAGGGGTGACTGAGTAGTTTGTGAAACAGGGAGTCTTTCAACACTGCTCTGTCTCATGCATCATAAGGATGTATTGTAAGATATTGTGAATTAATACAACCCCCAAACTTGATTCACAGCAAAAATCTAAGATTAAATGTGTTATCCTGAGCAAAGAAGTTGAATTTGCATGGAAAAATTCAATCTTTTAGCTGGTGGTTCTCTTGCTGTCGTATGGTTTTAGGGCTACAGAAACTTGTCCGTGGGCAGCTTGTATCTGACAAAGAATAGAAGGCAAGTACATGTTGGAAGAAGGCTGAGATCAGCTGCTCTTGGCCCCAGCAAGAACAGGGCCTTCAGGTCAAAGTTAAGCCTTTTGTCAAGGGCCGCATGGGAAAAGAGGAGCTTGCTGCTCTTTCTCTTTTCAGGATTTGGTTTGTGGCCTGGTAAATGGAGTGCTTTTTAATGAGCAGTGAATTAACCAAGTAACAAAGTTATCCAAAAAGAAAATTATGACATATTTATACAAATGCAATTAGATATATTCTGATGCCTTTTTTTTTTTTCAGTTCTCTGAAAATACTGCAAATACATGTGTTTAGTGTTAAATCTAACTAGCTCCCATCCTAGCACAAGCATGAGCTTATCAGCTCTTTGCACTGTAAACCAACTACTGTATAACTTGCAGTTCTTACAGGAAAAGTGTTTATCTAACCCAGCCTTTAATATGTGTTCACCAAACAGCTACTTTCTTTCCAGAAGGAATTTGTCTGGTTTTTTTGAAATGGTAATTTTTTCATACAAATTTTGTTCCTACACTTTGGAGGTCAAATGATATGCAAAGCAAAAAATGGGTCTTCCTTTAGCTTAAGAATACTTCAGTATTTTGAAATTATTCTGACTTCTTAAGTATATATAGTGAAGCAATGGAATTGGCTCAGTCAGAAAAGCTTGCCAGCAAAGCAAGAACATTACTAAAGAAGGTGACATTTAACTATAGCTTAATACTGTACTAAATATAATAAGTCATCAATCACTATTGATCTCTAATGTAATGTGTTTAAAAGGCATAGGCAGACAGTGACTTGAAATACACAAACCTGGTAAAATATTTTGTCAGAGGAGATAATAGTAGACAATCAGATATTCAGCAACTTCAGCAAGGCTCTGAAAACTCACTGACATTAATGAGGAAAGGCAAATGTGGAAAGAGGATGGAAGGGAGGAAGAATACGAAGAGGATTATTGCTGAAAAGTTGCATGAAAAATTGACTATGAAAATATTTTACTGTGGTGACTCTGTCTGGACACCAGTCTGGAAGAGCTCACGATTATGGAGAGGAAGGTAGATTCCCTGAGATGTGTTGGGTTTTTACCCTTATTTGTGTTTTCCATTGCTGACCAGCTGTGGATGAACTGTGGCCTGGGAGCTGGAGGGACAGAGAATACCAGAACCTGGCACTTTCCGTGTAAATGCTCAGCTCCCAGCGATGCTGCCCATCCCAAAGAGCAGTGTGGGAAAGCCATTGTTTTACTAAACTATTTACCCACATTACTCTTTTGTATTCCAGGTTTTCAGTTCGCAATTGCAAAATAATCAGCTGACCCCCCATGTTAACAGTCCTGTTGTGAAGGGATTAATCTGTTTTCTCTTCTATGTGTTTGGATATTTTTTGTTGGGATCTTGGTCATCTAATTACATTGTTTAACGTCTAATTTGCAAGAATACAGGACAGCCCTGGTGCTTTTTTTAGCATCTAACCACTTCTTCCATATCATGGAGTTTAACAAGTGGTGTTTGCCTGAAATAATTTTTAGACTAATGTAATTAAATGCTAGTTAATGGCAACATCTGGAATTTAAGTTTCTGTGTTTCTTTTTTTTTTTAAGCCACCTTCCTCACCAGAAGATGATCCTTTTGTGTTTGAAGTGATTAGGAGTTTTGCTGTTGAGTTAAATGGAGCAAATTATCATATACTCAAGTAGATACAGACTGTAGGAACTTTTGCAGTGGGCTGTCCATTACCTTTTATGCTGGTTTCGGTATTTTTAAGTGTATCAATATACTTGCACTTGCTTGAAGTAGCAATGAAGAGGCTAAGTTGAGAGGAAAACTGAAGGCATTAAAATTGGAAGAGGGAATCCTTGGTGATAAGTAGGCTAATGTAAAAAATGCTGAAGTATGAGAACACGTGACAATAGAGCTTAGTTTTCAGTGGTTCTTTCTAATAAATGTGTAGTCTGAGATGTGTACTAAGGAATGGCAATATAGGTATGCTGTTACAGTGCGTGTGCAAGGACATTGTGCCTGAGTGGGATATTAAGTATAATTTGATTTGCTGCCATTTTTCCATTTTATGGAAGTACTTGTATACATTTTATATTAATCTGTGTATTTAATGCACGTTAACATTTAATACTTAAAAACATGGCATTATTGTAGTTAGAAAAACTGCACATAAAATAAATTGCATTATATTGATTATTAGCAGGAAAATTTAATGTGCTTTGCTATCATTATGTTGAGACTGTTGACGTGTTTATCTTCTTTGCAGGATGCTGGCATGTACACCCTTCACAATAGTGTCCTATTTTTTTATGTGGTACCTGCCTCCTTTTGTATTGGGAAGAGTTGCATGGTACCTGACTTTCTACTGCCTTTTCCAGGCACTGAGCACAGTAAGTAGATTTCAGGTCATGATGTTCTCAGCAGTAACTTGCTTGTTTTCTGTCTACGTTAATGTATTCAGATTTAGTACACCGAGATTTACCAAAACTTTACATTTGATTTCAACTTCTAGTGAGTTTAAGGGGTAGGCAGATGTCCTTTTATCAAACTGTCTGCTGGTTGATGGTTTCTGCCAATACTTTCTCTGGCAAATGACCTGCTAAATCAGACAGATTACCTCCAATCACTTTCATTGGCAGTGCCCTAGATATTCAACTGCTTCCTGTATACATCTACAGAGATATTTGGATTCCTAATTCCAGTTAGACATATAACTTCTCATAACTTCTATTTTCAGGAGCAGATCAGGAGACCAAGTAGGTTTGTGGCTAGTTCTGGGTGTTTTGACTCAAGCTAGAAGGCAATGAAAAGTCAGGGTGCCAGAGCTGAAATAGTACTGACAGTAGTCATCATGATATTTATGACTGGATAGAAGAGTTTGAGCTCATGAGTTTTTTAATATGGTCCAGAACTTGCAATATATATGCAGAAGCCATCATTTCAGTGGATGCCAAAGAACTCTGACACATTCCATACAGTACATGTAGGGGTTGCATCACCATGTTCTGCCTTGCAGCCAATATCAAGGTGAAACAAGATATCTTATGTGCAAAGCAGTATCACACAGCAGAGTAGGACTGGAAGTGAGACAGCTGCACTGCAATTTGGCAGTGTGTGTCCTGGCTGATGGAGTTTCACTGGATCATGTTGTGAAAAAGTGGTTCCCAGACATTTAAAATGTTTATATTTCTTGTTTGTCTTTGGCTTTTCTCCTGTTTACAGATCTGTTGGACCTGGGAATTCTGTATTCCTGTGTTAAGATCAAATGTTTCCCTAGGTCCTTTGTTTCCTCTGTTTCCTCTGTAGAAAGATGGCGCAGAAGACATTCATAATGTCTTAAAATAATTTTCTTCCCTTCTTTTTTGAAGGAAAACCACAGGTTTTTCTGTGGCAGAGCTTTGAAAACGTATACACGTGCCATGTTTGATAGAGGTGAACAGAAATCCGTTTTGTATGAACGGAGTAGGATGCAGATTCTGAGACTTAGTTTGCCTGACTACAGATCTCTGTGGTGGTGGAAATGCCACAGAGAACTTGATTGTTCAAGCAAGTTCATGTCCCACTTCCATTTCACAATAGTCCGAGAGTTTGGCCTGTATGGAGTTCCAAGATTTTAGAAGTTATTTAATTTTAGCTCAACGCCATGAGGACAGGGTCCCACTCACATCATGACCATCCTAAAG
>VYZV01011577.1:18609-31399 GCA_013401275.1 Pandion haliaetus
TTTAATGTTCAATAGTTATTTTCAGTGAGGTACTACTGGACATAAGGCCTCTCCTGCAGTAAAAGTGGGGCTCATTTACCCAGTATTGCAACGAATATTACCAGTGCATTGTTTCCACCAAGATTTTACAGCAAGGCATCAACTGCAAGATAGATAGAGTGCTGTAAAAACCAACAAGCAACACTCCTCATCTACCTTTTTGTCAGTGCATGGACATAGCAGTCGGGTGTTTCTAGCTATTAACTCAAAGTAAGGAGTGTGTGGCAAAATGGTGCTGAAGATAAAGTAGTTTTCACAATTATCTCCTGGAATTACATAGTGAGACCAATATTTGAAATATTTTGGGGGATTTATACAGTCTTCTGACTTGAATAAAGTGAAAAATCATATTGTCTTTGTTATGGCTTTGCTTCCTGTTAGTCAGCTCAAGCTAGGAATGTGGTAGTCTCCTAGTGCAAAGAAAACTAGATGTTTTATAGCCTAGCTATGAAGGACATTTTCCCAAGGAAGCTGAAGGAGCCCAGCATGAAGGGAAAGCCTCTTGGCAATTTATTATTTGTATTATGAAAGATACTTTTTTTCCTTTTATATGCTTTACAAATCAGAAAGAAAAGACAGGTCTTTGTGCTAAAATATACAATGTTCTAAACAAGTGAATTCCAAGGTCGCATTAAACCATTTTCCTGAGCATCACAGGAATACAGCATTTACCCTGACATTTGCTAAGTTATGTTCTTTCTTTGCATAGTTATTCCAAGTACCATATTCTGCCCTCACCATGTTTCTCAGCACAGACCAGAAGGAGAGAGATTCTGCAACAGCATACCGTGAGTGTGATCTGGTCTTTCTCGGGTGGATTAGGGCTGAGTTTTATTTAAAATCATTCTTTATCTTTAGGAAGTTCCTAATGGTTTGTGTCCCTAAACTGGACTTTTATATTAGATTTTTAATATCTGATGAAAAATATTTTGTCTTGAAAATGCTTCCATTTTTTTCTAGCTAAATAGGAGACATTAATGTTTTATTGTCTTAAATTGTCTGATTAGCTATAAACTCTTTTTGGTTTATTGTTAGCCAGACAAAACAATAAAAATCACTCTTACCCAAGCCAGGGTAGGGAATAATGATTTCATTTAAAGGTGATTTGTAGGGAAAAAAAACAAAGTGCTGATCTTCTTTAACATTCAATTAAAGAAAGTCTGAAAGTAATTTTGAGTATTTTCTTTCTTTTTTTTTTTTTTTAGTTCAGATTTCCTTAGGTTTATGTGCTTCATGTTATAAACTCAAATCCCAAACCTGTTTTCTCTGAATAAATTCTAGAACTCATAGAACCAAGACAGTTAACCTCACCAAAAAAGGAGAGTAATTTTGTGTGCATGTTCACACCAACTGAAATATCTCTTTTTATTTCATCTGTGTTTTACATATACCATGTAGTTTAAGGACAGACCTTGCTATAATATAAGTAGCACTCTGACTGTATTAGTTAAAAGAATGAGGGCTTCTAGACCATATCTCTGGCTCTTCAACAATCAAAACCAGACAGTTTTTGCTCTGAGGCAAATCAATCAGACCAAAAAGTGCAATGAAAATATTTTCAAGATTTCCTGTACAGTTCATAAATTGAATGTAAAAGGAGTTTCTTCCCTTCCTACTCTCTTCAGCTCTGTTCTCACACCTCCTTTACTATGTAACTGCTGTCTCTCATGGCCACCAGCATTAAGCAAGGTAAAGAGAAAAGAGTCAAATATCACATGAAAGACTTTTCTATGTATTAACTTGTCCTTCAGTGTTGCTTTAGAAAAACTCGTAATTTTTTTGTTGCTTCTGTTTTCTCTTCCTGGCAAGAGCCCTTTTCTCTTCCATAAGTCCTTCTAACCATCAACATACTTGCTTGAGTATGTTGAAAACTAGACCATGAAGGCACAATGAAATGGCCAGAAGTGCTAAAAAAAATCATGCCAGACATTGTAAATACAATATGCCCTGAGAAACTGAATCTCTTTCTGGCCATATGGAACAGTTGTAATTTGCGTTATAGAATCATAGAATCATTTAGGTTGGAAAAGACCTTTAAGATCATCGAGTCCAACCATCAACCATGCCCACTAAACCATGTCTTGCAGTGCCCTGTTTACATGCTTTTTGAATGCCTCCAGGGATGATGACTCCACCACTTCCCTGGGCAGACTGTTCCAATGTCTGACAACCCTTTCAGTAAAGAAATTTTTCCTAATATCCAATCTAAACCTCACCTGCCACAACTTGAGGCTGTTTCCTCTCACCATGCCACCTGATAGAAGAGACCAGCACCTGCCTTACTACAACCTCCTTTCAAGTAGTTGTAGAGAGCAATAAGGTCTCCCCTCAGCCTCCTTTTCTCCAGGCTAAACAAGCCCAGTTCCCTCAGCTGCTCCTCATAAGACTTGTGCTCCAGGCCCCTCACCAGCTTCATTGCCCTTCTCTGGACATGCTCCAGCACCTCAATGTCTTTCCTGTAGCGAGGGGCCCAAAACTGAACACAGTACACCTATGATCAACTATCTCAAGAGAAAGTCTGGGCTAGCAGTCATAGGACAGGACTAAACAGCTGGGGATTCCAGTTATGTTATATTCTTTGGCACTGATTGTATTCTGAGTCATCTGGCCTAAATACTAACTAAATCCATGTACCTAGTGTTTTCTATTGTCTGGGTTTATGTCTTCAGAGGCTGTGATCCAAATAAATGTGCTTTCCTATCTGCTAGTCCCATGTAAGGCTTCATAGGCATGTGAAATTTGTGCTCATAAAAGCTATTGAACTCCATGACTGAGAGGTGTTATACATTTATGGTGTCATTTTATTATTCAGAAAGGGTTTAACTTTTGAGTATACAGCCATTCTCCTAAGCCAAGTTAGGGTGGTAGAATGAACCATAGTTTTGACTTTTCAAATGTTGGTATTTTTGTATATTTTGAAATTACATTTGTTTGGAGCCAAGTTTTCTTGTAATGGTTATGATCATGTGAGAATCTTTTTTTTTTCCTCTTTTTTTTTTTTTTTTAACAAGTGTTTTACTTGAACACTTTTGCCTCTCTGGGTTTCATAGAGAATTCTTCTTGTTGATAGACTTTCTTGGATGCAGTCAGTTGCTCAGGCATCTCTTCAACTGTTTAAAGAAAAACAGCTGTGTAGTATGAAGTGTGCTTTTAAAAAAACGTTGGGATCAGAGTATCCATTACCCTCTACTGGAGACAAGCAGAATTGCTTATTATAAATTTTGTCCTGCTCCTTACTGAGGGCAAGGCAGAAATACTGGATTCCAAAGTTGCTTTAACATAAATACTACTTACGTTCTGGGTAAAATATAACCTACTTCAAGGTACGATCTGCTTTCTGAAAGGTCAGCTTTCTTCGCTAAGGTAGAAAGTAATACATTATAAATTCTGAGCACACAAGAACTTTGAAATTTGCCTGTTTCTCACCTCTTGCTACTTCTTAGAAAATAAGGTTCCATAATGGTTGTATTTATGTTGCCTCTAATGTTGCTTCTGAGTTTTATTCCACAGAAGTGGCTTGGTAAAATGCAGATGTAGAGCCCTAGATAAAGGTTATAAATGTGTAGGTGGTGTTTTGAATGAAAGGTGTGACTCAGGTGCATTGCCTTTGCACTGGGTCATCAACAGTTTGAAGATCTGCAAGGGCCAGCTGAGACTAGTTTCTGTCCAAATACTTCAGATCAGGTTGAGGTTAGGATTTCCACCATCTGCCAGCATTTTTGGGTGTATGGACTGAACTGTAACATTGCTAGTAAGATTAGATGTGGAGTTTGGGGAAGAAGCTTTTTTTTTTTTTTAAACTTCCCATTGGTTTAAATTAATGTTACGTGAAGCCTCAAATTTTCCATTCAGAAGCATTCTCTGTTTGGGAACATAGTAGCAATGGTTCAAATTATCCAAGTCTCCTAGGGAGCCTCTCTTCCCTTTTGCTTACTTGATTTTCCATAGCTATGTACAGCCCTTGTTACTGCACTGTCTGAACATCTCGCGGTCTGTGTGCATTGACCTCCCATTAGGTGAAATACTTTTATTCCTTTACAGGCATACACAAAAAAGCATGTGTCCAAGGTCACCTAGGAAAACTATTATAGAACAGGGGACTTGAATAAACCTGAACCTAGGAGCTTTTGAAATGCCTATCAGTTTCCAGGGACAGTATGAAAACCTTCAGGACACAACCAGCTCTGGAAGTGGCCCTTCAAAATGCCTCATGGTGCTTCTGGGAAAGAAGCATGGGACCCCTGGAGCCACTGAGAGAGAAAAAGTAGAACAAAGCCTGATGTTTAGGTCAATGAGAAGAGCACTTCCTCATAAACAGGGAATCTTGGTCCCTGTTCCCAATCTGTTCATGTATTCAACCCTATGTATCTTTATGCAAAATGCGTAAATAGTCTCTGGAGCCAGGACAGGAATTCAGTTTATCTCCCTGACTTGGGGATGCTGGGTGTAGCCATATTGCGTGGAAACAGGAGTCGTAGGCTTGAAATCCCTCAGGATGAGACGGGTCTACAACACAGATTACTCACTTGCGATGGAGCTGTAACCGCTAGCCACCTTGTTGACTGATTTTGTGTACACGAGGCATGAGCTGGATGCCTATGGTTAGGTTTTTAATTTCCCAAATAGAGACTTTGGTTGTTTTTTCAGATCATCCCTTGTTCTGATGGTACTTGGAGTGTTAGTGATCTGAATCATTCTCTGAGGCTGAGGTAGCTTGTTCAGCCTGACTGTGGCCTTAGGCAGTTAAGAACAGCATCTGCTGTTTCCAAGAGCTTTGCAGCTCTATTATTTCCAATGTAAGCTTGAGGTAAGTATAATTTTATTTTACAGTTGGAGAACCTAGAGATCTGATCAGATAAGTGACTTGAAAAATGTTTCACAAGTTACTGTCAAGCTTGAGATGAAAAGTCTGATGTTATGGCTCCTAGTCTTGCCTTGGAAAAATGGCATTCAACATTTAAACTGTAGTTCTGCTCTGGTCCTCAAGATGAAAGGTTTCTATGTTATTGCCTTGTGACTCTTAATCTCAGCTGCATCCATCATGCAGCTTGTATAAAAGAGGCTCTTCTACAGAGGCTTCTAAAAGCTGATCAGAAAATAGATGACAAAACTTTCTTTCCTTGAAACTGTTCTATTACTGACCTTCCAGTTCTGCTGTTCTTGGTATTGCTTCTTCTGCTTGTTCCCTGTAAAAGAAAATGGTTTGACGAGATTTCTTTTCAGTGAGACAAATGAGCAAGCTTGCAGACAGTGGAGGAATTGAGTTCTCATCCTCAGTGCACATTTGTGCTTCCTTTAGGAATGACCATGGAAGCGCTTGGGACCTTGATTGGAGCTGCACTCCAGGGGCAGATTGTGGCCAGTGCTCATTTCTCTCATCACTGCACTGTGAATCACCCAGTAAATACAACCGACTCCTGGCATGACACTCCCAGCTTTCCAGACCCCTCAGATCCCCTGTCTCATCAAGTAAGTGTCTGGGGGAGAACACTAAAATCTTAGAGGAGTGGGGGTGTTTCTGTAATACCATATCATATCAGCCAGTCAGATGAACATGAACATCACTTCCTTGAAATCAGTAAAGCTGAAGCATAGAAAACAACTTAATTGCAAATAAGGCTTCCTGTCTGTTGTCTTTGCAACTGTTTCTCAGCATGACAGCAGAAGGACACTGAGGGGCTTTGCTGAAGATGACAAACTAAGGTAGCTAGGAGGTATATGGCCATCCTTTGTTTTCACTAGGGTCTGATTTACAGTTTAAAATAGAAGCTTAGTAAGAAAAGCTTACTTTACCATGCCAGGAATACTGCATCCAGCTCTGGGTTCCCCAGCACAAGACAGACATGGACCTGTTAGAGCAGGTCCAGAGGAGGGCCATGAAAATGGTCAGAGGGCTGGAACACCTCTCCTATGAAGAATCGCTGAGAGTTGGGGTTCTTCATCCTGGAGAAGAGAAGGTTCCAGGGAGACCTTATTGCAGCCTTTCAATATGTAAAGGGAGCTTATAAGAAAGATGGAAAAGGGCTTTTTACCAAGGCCTGTAGTAATAGGACATGGGGCAATGGTTTTAAACTGAGAGAGGGTAAATTTAGATTAGATATAAGGAAGAAATTTTTTACGATGAGAGTGGTGAGACACTGGGACAGGTTGGCCAGAGAAGTTTTGGATGCCCCATCCCTGGAAGTGTTCAGGGTCAGGCTGGATGGAGCTTTGAGCAACCTGGTCTGGTGGAAGGTGTCCCTGCCCGTGGCAGGGGGGTTGGAACTAGATAAACTTTAAAGGTCCTACCCAAGCCAAATAATTCTATGATTCTGTGAAAAAATGTTGGCTATAGCAGGATCTTGCAGTTCAGCAACACTGCTTTTCAAAGTAGTTACCACTAGGGATCACCTGTAAAGATTAATGGCTGTTACTTGAATGAAACTGCAAGTCCTGCTTGGAATCTGTATTCCTGTGAAGGTAGAAATCACTGTTGAAAGTAAGTGATTGGTAACAGGCAATTAGTGGGAGCAGGGCTCAGTGGTTAACACATTAATCTCTTCATGCTTCAGTTTGCTATTTTTTGAAAAACAGAAGGTTTTTATATCTGGGAGGAAATCCTAAAACCTGATCCAAACACAATTTGATAGTCTTCCCATGTTTCTAGTGGTCTTGAAACAGGCCCTGAATCAAACAATTACCTTGTGTAGTGTTTTTTTTCTATGTCACTCGTGAAATTAGCAGTTTGTTGGTTCCATTTTACCAACTGCTAGATTCAGTCTTTTTTTATATATTTTCATCAATTTCTCTGTCAGTGCATGCACTAACTGATACATAAAATTCCCCATGAAGAAGACTTCCTTGATCTGAGTCTTATCTCGGGTGCTTGGTGTAAATCAGGATATATGTATTCATGCTCTGCTTATTGTACTTGAATAGCTCCTATTACCACTCCTCAGCAGCAGTAAAATCACAAGCTAAAGGCATGTTTTTATGTGTGCTTTGAATTTGCATACCCTAGCACCAGCACCGGTAGTCCGGGAAGGGGACCAACCCTTGCCTCCCCCAACTCCTAGACACTATTTTTTGTCTCTGTGCTAGCTCATCCTTGGTTTTTGGCACAGGTCATTGTAAGGCTGCTCAGAGAGCTGATCTGGGGAGAGCTGGGCTGCTTCTGTAAGTGGCCGTGCCATTTTAGAGCTGATTAAAGTGTTTTTGAAGCTGCTTGTTAGGTAACTTCTAGTGTATATTTTAACAAGACACAGAACATCCTGTCTTCCTTTTTAGCTTCTAGGACAATGGCTTGATGTAGAAAACTACTGTGCTATTACAGCTCTGTGAACTGTCAAGAGGAGTAGCTTGAAAAGTTGTGGAGCAAGCTGAATTTCATTGCACAGCAGATTCCCTGTCTGAATCTGCCTTCTGCCATAATCACCAACTCCCACTTTTGAATCTCTTAAATGGCTTTAAGGAAAAAAATACATGATTTTGGTTTATTTCCTTTCTGTCTTAACCACATGTGCTTTCCTGTCCTTTTTGAGGTAGGCAGGAGATGGAGAAAGAAGCTTCACAATGAGTTTAATGTGAAGTAGGTTTTTATTTTGAAAAATTAGTGAAGATCATAGCCTAAAGTAGCCAGGGTTTGTAGGTAGAAGTAATATCTTTCATTAGACTAGCTACTAACACTGGGAAACAATGGAAAACCTTTTAGACGCAAACATTTTTTAGGTCTAAAGAAGTTGCAGTGTGACTGGAAACTTGTCTTTTTTTTTTTTTTTTTTTTTTTTTTNTGGGTTGATTTGATTAAAGAAATTACCTTCCTCATTTCACTTCCTTGTTTACAAGCAGCAACATGTTCATTTTTTGTGAGGATTTCCTCTTTATTTGTTTTGGGTTTTGGTTTTTTCTTTATTCCACTGTTTTGTCCGTCACCTTCTCAGGTTTTGTAGATGAGTAGTATCCCATGGTTGAGAACAGTCTGGATTATGGTGTCCAACCGTTTTCCAGGGGTAAGGTTCTGTTCACTCCTTGTTCTTTCCTGCTCTTTTTCCCAGAGTCCTCTGGCTCAGGCAGAGGCAATAGCCTGAATGAACTGCTCTGGCAACCCACCTCGTTCCCTGCTATACTGTTTTGTGAGGACCAAAATTTTTTGCCATTCACATAACCTGGCATCAATTTGGTTGGATTATAGGAGCACGTATGGCCACCAAGCCATGTAGGGGCGCTGCTTGCATTGCATGACAGGGCACTTGCCTTTTGTTCACACCACGCATAACAGAATATGCACCTAACTGCACAATCAGCAGGAGATTTTGGATCTTGAATATTGGTTCTATGACTGATGGTCATTGAGTTATAAGTTGAGGCAGGACTAAGGTCCATGAACCTGAAGTACCTCCATCAGTCTAAAAAAAAATTTTTAGAAGAGGCCAAATCTTGACTTTCTTTTAGTGCCATTCAGGTGTATTACCCATTACCCTGACCCTTTTTGTCACAAGGACTAATTCTTAGCTGCTTAAGAGCACACCTACTTTAAAAGAAGACCTAGTGGATGACTGGTGTTATTTTGCTCATTATTAAAGAAAGGAAGTGGAAGAAATGGTTATTTCTAAGCTCTCCTGAAGTTGTTACTGTAAGCTTAGGACCAGATTTTTCCTACTGGAAACCAAGCATAGATATTGATATAGTTCGTAGATGGGCTAACAAGTTTTATTTAGGGTCAGAGAATCTTATTTGGCCTACTATGAATATCCTTGATAGTTTAAGCTCAAATTACACTTAACGATGACCTGTGAAACAAAGCATTTAATTCAACTGCTTCAAGCAAATTAATAAATAAATAGACACAAAATACAGAATTCATAATGGAGTTCTGTTACTATGCCTTTTTTCAGCCCCTTCTCTCCTGGCTAGGCTGCTTTTGAGGATGAAATTACTTCATTTAAGTGAATTCAGCTATCTGCAGTACTACAGTCTGTAGTCTGTGCAAGCCATAACTGATAGTATAAAAGTACCCTGTGACTTCATTTACAGCTCTGATATAAAAAACCCCAAACCTTTACCCCAAATAAAGAATAGTCCTGCATTCCTTTATTTCACCATGTCCCCTTCTAAAATGTAAATATCTTAACAAAAGCTGTTGTCTTGAAGAGTGTCTATACTTACATGGTTCATCTGACTACCTTTGCATCTATACTAAGTGACTTTATATTTGGGAGTACATTCTTGTAATTCCATGCTTATTTACCAGCTGCTTCCTAGATATATAATCATTTAATTTGCAACTGATAGTTTGGAATTCAATTTTCCTATCAAATAATCATTGTGTCATAAAGCTCTATAACCAGCACTTATTTTATCTTTCATAACACAGTATAAAATAAATTATTACAGAATACTAAAGCAAAATTATTTTTTAAAGCTTTATTCCAGAGTCAGTGTAATCAGAGTTAGAAACAATAAATGTGATCTGATGATGTGAGAGGTATCCCTGGGGGCTTTGTTCCCCTAGCTAATAGGAAGAAAAGATTTCTGAATTTGCTTGATTATTTCACTAAGTAACTGGGAAAACAAGCATGTAAGCTACCATATTCTCAAAATATTGGCATGAAAGTGTGGTTTCTAAAATTCATTAGAGCCTAAAGGAAGTTTTTATTATTATAATGCAGTAACTGTAGCAATTATATTTACATCGGCACTGAGGTTTTTCCCACCCAGCATGAAGATACAGATTGCAGTCTGTGTAGCTAGATCAACTAGATTTACTAAAAATTAGGATCACTCTACAGATGCTGCATGTTTTTGATAGATGACTGTGTATATCTATAGCTAGTCTCAATGTAAACAAAATTTTAAAACATTCAGGTTGCCAACACGGTAGCCCTTTTGTTTACAGCTTTTTTTTTTTTTTTTTTTTTTTTTTTTTCTCCCAAGAAATATATACTTATGTGCCCTGGATTTATCCTAAAATAGGTGTTGTTTATAAATGAACGGCAGAAGTGAATGTTTTTCAGAGAGGTAAAAGACAGATAGCTGGCTGTATGTAGATGGACATTTCTTTATTTGCAGATGACTCACCAGAAAGAGACTGAAATTTTCATAACGACTTGTCATTCTCCTGTCACAATCTCAAATATGTCTTTTTTTTTTTTTTTTTTCTCAAAGGCAAAAGTTTATATGATTGCAGCAGGGGTCATAGGAGGTGTGTATCTTCTTGGAATTGTCATTCTTTTTCTTGGAGTAAAGGAAAAAGATGGTAAGATATATTTAAATATGCCCAGATTTAATAATAATTATTACACATTCATCTATGGAAAAGATTGTTACTTTATATATTCTGCTTCTCTTAGATCCTTATGCCTTAAGTTCAGACAGAGCAATTCCTTTTTGTAAGGGGCTTGGACTCACCATGAAGCATGGTCCATACGTGAAGCTTACAGCTTCATTTCTTCTCATCTCGACAGCAGTTCAGGTAACCTAAGACTCTCTAAGTCCGTGTGTTGGCCTCATTGCAGTCCCAGCATGGGAGAGTCTGCGGCAGCTAAAATGCAAATAACCTTTGGCTGGTGACTGGAGGTGGTGATCTAGGGGGTGGTGCCTTCCCCTACAAATCAGTAGGAAACCAGTGTCCTTTTCTGGTGCCTGGGGTCCTGTGCAGTTGGAGATGGTTCTTTCAAAGGAGAAACAAAACCAAAGTCCTGGCCATTTAAAGATTCCCCCCCCCAAAAGGTGAGGAACTAGTCCTAGTGACCCAGATTGGGTCATTGTATGTTATCCATCTACAATCTCCTGTGGTTTCAGTTGCTTAGAGAATGCTTTTTGTCTTCTCTCTGTTCTTCTCTATAGTGTGTGCCGCTTTAAACCATTGCTCCTTTCCTTTTGCATAGGTGGCTGTTCTCAGATAGTGGCTGAACTGGTTCTTATGGAGTCTTTTGTGATGGGAGGCATTAGGTCAGAGTAAGATGTTCAGAGGCAGGAGGTCTTACCTCTCTCAGAGCTAGATAGAGCTAATTTTCGAATGAGGACCTGCAGCTGAATGTGGCTCTCTCAAAAAGATGCAATACGTTCTCCTGTAGAGAGAAGCTGTAGAAAAACTTAAAGCCACTCAGTAAGAAACCATTAGTTCTCATAGTCCAGAAGTCTTTTTAAAGCTTGATTGTTGAGGTCAACTCAGGAAATGTGCTATTTTAGTGTGAACCTGTACATATCGGTTGAAGTTGGCTTTATTTTGAAAAGCAAATAATATTCACATTTTTTGTCAACAGAGTCTTAGTCACATAAGTCATTGATCAAGTGAATATCAGGACAGAGGGCAAGAACAGGGCATGTAAGAGAGCAGCATTGTGTTCACCAGCAGTCCTGGTGAATTAGTAAGCTCCTTGGAAGGGCTGCTTAAAAGTCTGTTTGCCAAAGAAATGCTGAAGTTTCCTGTTGGCCTGGATTTGGGCACAGTTAGTAGGCTGTCCTTTACACCATCTGTCAGTCCTTGTTGGAATAGCAGTTACATCTGGGAGCTGCAGGCACTGTGAGCAACAGCAGAGATGGAGAAAATGAAAGGTGAAAGGTCCCTTATGCTCCAGATCCTTCCAGCATCCATTCAGTCAGTAAGGAAACAGTACATATCTGCTTGCTGCAGCCAACAAGTTGCTGACAACACCCAGAGAGGAAAAGATCTTCTGTCAGTCCACATCTCTTTATTTTTCTATTTATACAAAATGAAGGGAAGGTGTGAGGGGAGGCAGGAGCTGGAAGCTGTATTGCTCCAGTTCAGCCAGCATGAGCAACCCTTGCATTGTTGTTCCACTGACTTTGTGGAATTTAGTGAGTGGATTACTGGTGAGCAAAGGAACAGACAGGTAAAGATGCATTGGCCATAATCCCAGTGTGTGATATTCTACATCTAAAATGAAGGCAGGTAAACTGGGACACAAGCTAGGGAAGGTTGTGGTGGCAATGGAGAAAGGATATATCTTTTATCCTAATTTGTATACAGATGATTGGCCACTTACAATCTACAAGCGCACAAAGGAGCAAGAGTTGATCATACTGCTATGGCACGAGTATTAAATCCTCCTCTGTCATTCCATTTCTGCAAAATTGCTGGAGCTGGGCCTGAACCATAGTCTGGTATTCAGAACCTCCCTGAGTTCTGCAGAAGCATGGTGACAGTGGCTTCATCTGTCATTATAACACAGTGCAGCTAGATCTTCCCATCCAACGAGTACTCAGACTTACGGAGATGTCTGACCCAAAGCTATACACCATAGCCAAGGTGGTATACAAAACCGGCAGTTAGCTGCTTTACTACAGGAAGTTGGCGTGAGTGTAATTGTAGCTGAAGAGTAACTTGTTTTGGAGTCAGAGCTTCTGGTGAAAGATTTATGGCATTGCTATGGAAAAGGAAGGGCAATTTCTTGCAGTAGTCTGCAGCTGTGACAGCACAAGGCAATTGCAACATCAGAAATAAAGCCTTTAGACAGAATTCTCTCATAAGACAGTTCCTGTTTTGGTTGGTTTTATGCCGTATTAGGTGCATGGTTTACCTCTTGCTTGCCCCAATATTATTGCCATGTTACTCCAGTGATAGCAGGAGAGTTACTGCTTCTTTAAATTGTTGTAAACAAGGGAAGAATGAGACTCCCAAATTCTACATTTAACAAATCAGTCACCAGCTATGTTTGGCTATTATGGAGTGTGAAGTCATTTTTGTCTTTTTTTTTTTAATTTTCCTTTCTTTTTTGGTGGTCACCAAATGTCTTCAATTCAACAGCTG
>VYZV01011577.1:35152-50077 GCA_013401275.1 Pandion haliaetus
TCACTTATATTTTTTCACATTTAGGTAATAAGGCAAAAGGCATTAGCACTAAGTATGACTATTTGCAGTATCTTTAAACTTTAATGACTGTATCATGTATAGCTTTAACTGCTGTGGCTTACATTAGGAAAAGGAATTTTTAAGACACTGCCTTCTGATATTTGACTGTGGAAAACTCTCTCATGGATAGTTTTCTTTATAATACATAATACTAAATTAAAAAAAATCACTCAAAAGATGAGGAGAAATGGGAATCTGCAAGTTCACCTTCCTTTCAGACTGTAATGTACTAGACAAAAAGGTGTCTGAGCTCTACAGCTGAAGAAGAGAGTGGCAGTAAGCACAGTACAGATATGGTTTTTTTGTCAATTGTAGGTATCAGCAGCTGTGAGCATTCCCTTNACCTGAGAAAAGAAGACTAGTTTAACTTTGACACATCTCTGCAAAGCCAGCTCAGCAAGCCTGCCCTCATCTCTGATGGATTATTTTAAGTCCTTCACTTAGTGCAGGCAGCAGCAATTTTCTGTCATCATCCTCTGAATCATTGTATAGGCCTATTCCTCCCCATTTTTCCCCTGTTTACCTTCAATTACGTATGAAAGAGGAAAGAAAAATTGTCTGCCTTGTGCACAACAAAGCATGATGACTTGGAAAATCTAGCCTGAAGCTATATGTCAAAATCTGAAAAAAGTTTAGGTCTGGTGACAATTGTTGAATATAATTGAACAGTAATTTTTGGAATTCAAATCTGTGTATTGGAATGACTTCCAAAGAGTCAGAAGTTACTTCTAAAACGCACGTTCCAAATATGCTGAATCGTTATGTGTTTTGAAGTAGGCATCTGGAATCCAAGTCCCATCCTCATTTCTTTTTACCACTTCAGCAAAAAGAATTGCCAAAAGCAGTATTGGACCATTGACTGGACCAGGGAATGCAGATTTCCTCCTTAGGAAGTCTCCTCCTCTGTCTACTTGGCTATGAAAAATGCTTTTTTCAACCAACTTGGCTTTATAAATTTAGTTTAACCTGACTGGAAAGCCTGTCAGCACCTCCGTAAACATGGTTTAACTTAATTTTACAGTTGAGTTGCTTGACTGTGTTATGGTCTAAGTGGGGGCTGGACTGAAAAAAGCCATCTCTCTATTTCACCTTGTAGACGTTTCTCAAGGGACTCAGTGTGTGCTCAGAGATGGATTTTGTGTCTGGCAATGCATCACAGGGGCTTCCTATACTACCACCTTGTGTGATCTGTACAAGTAATCTGTTCTCTCTCACTGTGAAATAAAATCACATCATTTAAGGCTGCTGTTTTTGTCACTGGGGAATGTTCTTCTAGAAGGGAAGGAGACAGGGGAGAAAACAAGGGGTTTTTTTTCTCCAAAACCTTACTTGGATTCCAGGGCAAAGGTGTAATTTGAAATTCAGTTTCCTGAAAAAAATTTCATACTGCTCCAGACTAATTTTTCCTGTTAAAGTGGTCCTATGTTGAAGAGACCCCTGAATGAGTATAGAAGGCAGGGTAGGTAGATAAGCAACAAGAATCTTGGCTTCCTGCCACTGATATTGCTCCCCTTTTACTCATTCCTCCACAAGAGATGGCCAACAGTCTAAGTACTGACTAATAATCTAAACTTCCTGGAAGTTTAAAGCCTAGACTTTCTGGAAGTACACGATCATGCCCAAGCAGGATCCTTGATAGCATTCTTCCTATGTTCAGGCTGGTGCGCAGGCTAGGTAGAAATTATTCTCTTCTGTTTATTTGCGTCTGCTTCCATGTGCTATGTTCATTTAGATTGTCTGCTCTGCCCTCACGGGGAAAACATTGAACTTAGAATCAATAAGTCCCTCAGCTGGTGACCGGAGGTGAAGCTGTCATGAGAAATTTTAAGTGTGGCAGCTTCTTGGTTCATGGTTTTGGCAAGGTGTCTGAAAGTGGAATATAGCTCTCTCTCACAACTCTAGCTTCCATCACAGCCAATAATAGCTTTTGGCTGTGGGGTTTGGAGGACTTAGTAAAAAATAAAAACAAATCCAAACCCGCCCCAATCTTTTCACCTCCCCACACATACAGAATTGTTTATTTGCCATCTATCAGCACTGTGCAGCATGGAGGCATGCCCTTGAGTGAATCCTGGCTGTGCAGCCCCTTTTCTACTCTCTCATCCCCGTTTCCACTCACATTCTAGTTGTACCTTTTCCTAATTTGCCCTTCATAATGTACTGCTGCACAGGCCAGTACCACCTTTAGCATCCCAGCAGGGTAGCCTTCGATAGTGCTGTCCGGGAATGGATGGAAGACACATGATAACTGTAGGATATCGTTTATGACTCGGAGAGCACCAGGCCCTGTGACTAGGGAGCAGGGTGCCAATAATGGAGTATTTGCTTTAAAATTGGAAAGAAGGAGATGCATTAGCTGCTTATTACAGCAGGAACACTGGCCCTGTGATTGCACTACCATTGCATGAGTGAGACTTAAAGGCATTGTAGCCTCAGTCCTGTGGGTCGTGCTTCTCTTTCAGTAGAAAATTACAGTTACAATGATTATTATTATCGATCTAGAATTTTGTTTAAGTGCTTTGGTTTCTGAGTGGGTGCCTCATGTGGAGCATAAGGCAGTCATAAAATTGCTTATAGGCAACATAAAATCTTGTATTGCTGGAGTGCTCTCTTGTGGTGAAATAATGATTTTGCCACAGCATTGGGCTAATGCAAGGATTATCTGTCTGTGCTGGGAACTTGCAGTCAGAAAAGGTTATTTTCTGCCTTGTTAGGTTAGGAGCAAATGCTTTAGATGGGAAATGCATTTAAAACATAAACATAATGGATTAGACTCCAGGACTCCCAGAATCACTTATCATACAGAACTGTAAATAGCAGTGCTTAGGGGAATCACTCTCTGTGAAAGCTCTTCTCATACCCTCAGCTCCCAAGCTGCAAGTATAGAGGATTGAAACACTTAATGTTAAACTAATCCCCCATCATTAAAAAGCCCTGTAGATAAGCCCCTGGTTCTGGATTCTACGTGTGCTGTTCCCATGGTTCACAGGCGTGGGAGATGGAGCATGTGATGTGTACAGGGCAGCTGGGCTGTATGTATTCAATCAGCATTTAAAATAGTGGATTTTCAATCCTGTAAGCCCAATGCCTCAAGCGGAAGTTGAGGAAATCTGGTGGGTTTAAGTACTGCCAGAAAACAAATCCTGAGCATCCCAAATTAGTTTGGCCTTGAGGGTAGCCTTAGTGACTTGTGCAGTGTCACGAGCCTATCTGGCTGTGTGGAGAGGGAGCAAACTACACTGCCTTCCAGGTTTTAGTTATTGCCGAGTACCTAGATTGCTTTAAAGTGGTCACTGGAAATGAAGGTGTAAGCATGCTCTTTATTCAAGACTCAAGATGATCTGTGAAATGGGATATTTACAGTTTAAAATGACTGTTGAACCCCTGCCCCTCCCCTTGAAATGCAGTGTGATGATGTTTCAAGGCTTTGTCTCAGTGAATTAAATAGTTCCACTGGCCTAGAATAGAAACTGGTGGTTGGTCATCTCTATTGCTAAATTGGCAGAAAAATCTTAGCACAAGCTGATTAGCAATCTCCTAAGAAGTACCTGGGCACAGTTTGGGAACTAGCCCACTTAAGGGCTTTTCACAAAAAGTATTTATATGGCCACACTTCTTTTGGAGACTGTGAATGTTTAGGAGTATGAATGGGGCCAGGGTCTGCCAGCTGGCCTCATGACTGATAAATAGCCTCTTGGGACTGTTCAATTTACTGGTGCAGTTATAGCCCTAATACTGCTAACAGAGAAGGCACTAACATTGCTTGTCCTGTTTTTCCCTGATTCTTCTGGATAGATAAATACAGATTAGCTCAGGGCTCTTTGGAAATGTCATTTCACCAAAATACTGAAGTGTTAGGTGTTGCTGTGCATGAACTGTTTCGTAACACAATCTTATATTTTGAAGGGAATAGTCTATATACCGTTGAGCAGTGCATAATGTAAGTTAGATGTACTGTTTTTCTTCTTCTTCAGTGGATGATACCTTTTGCAGTCATGCTAGTGACCATTCCAAACCTGATCCTGGCTTACTTTGTGGCCTTCGTCTCTGGTCTGAGCATTGCAGCATCTCTTCTGTTGCCATGGTAGGAGAATTTTACATTTGAGGTGGGAAAGGGGTATATGTGTGCATGTATGTACTACTGTATGGAATTTGCCTCTGAAAGAGGCAGAGTTTGGCAAGAGTCACTTCTTCCAAGAATCTTCTTCTGCTTTTATAATAGAGGCTATTTGCAATGATGTGACTTTGGTTGCCCTGTTGTTAACAGATTATGTCTACTGTAACTGTAGCTGCTCTTTGTACATAAGAATATGTAGATGAATCAATAATCTAAGTAGCTATAGAACTTGTGATAACAGTAAATCAGTTGCCTATGTTTGGTCTCTAACAGAATTACAGGAATGATAAAGTTAGATAAATCAATTAATGCTGAGCAATTAAGAACATAGCAGAGGAAACATAAGCCAAGCTATGTATCCCTGCTTGAGCAGTCCTCTGTAACAGATCAAATAACACAAGGATATGATGAAAAGAAACTGAGAATTCAAGGTCCTCTTCTTTTCAGGACTGAAAACATATAGGTGAAAAAAACTACTCAAGGATGAGCAGGATGGGACATTTTCTTTCCAAAGGAAGTAATTATTATTCAGTCAAACTGACCAGAAAGCAAGACCACTGCTGAGAGCTGTTTTGCATGACTTGTTTGTACAGTGCCCTGAAAACTCCCAAGAGATCATGGAAACATAGTTTGAAATAAGCTGTCAGACTACATAAGCTTTTCTGCACAGAGGGTGAGAAGCCCTTTTTCCAACAGTAAATCATGACATATATTAGAAATAAAATGTCAATTCACAGTTGATATTTGAGCAGCTTCCATTCTGATTCCCTATTACCAAATTCAGTCTCTTTGAAATAGAGAAAGAATAGGCCTCATTGGTTTCTGAAAATTTTGTTAGCTTGTCAAAAGTGTTATTTCAGAGTGAAACTAATCAGAGATTCAGAGTCCCTTGAAATCTTAAGAGATATGGGCTTTTTGTTCTTTTTTTAGTATCACAACTGCTGATTGGAATGACAGTCAGTCTAAAGAATTCTGTTACCTTCTAGCAGGTGTTTGATAGTTTTTCAGCTAGTTTTCTACTTAATAATATGTGGCCATGTGTTTCTTACACGGATTTTTGCCTTCCTGTCCAACAGTAGAACTTTTTGAACTGGATTCTTTCATGTGCATGACTACCTCAATAAGAGGTAATAATCTTAAGAAGGGAGGAGGGGTATACTCTTTCAGAAAGTGTGGACTTTGAGAAGAGATTTTTGGCTTGAGTTTTTCTTGTATGTTGCCCATCTCTAGGTCAATGCTGCCTGATGTTGTTGATAACTTTCGCCTGCAGAATCCTCATGGAAAAGGACATGAAACCATTTTCTATTCTTCTTATGTTTTCTTTACCAAGATGTCAGCAGGAATTGGCTTAGGAATTTCTGCAGCAGGCCTAGAGTAAGTAACACTGTGTTTCCACTTAGTGGATTTACTCTGAAAGCTTTGTGGGGTTACTCCACCTTTACCCTGTAGAGTTAATTGCCTTTTTGCCCTGAGCCTGAAGGTGCCAGCAGCTCCAGATGTCTAACCACTAAAGACAGGATTGTTATCATCTAAACCAGACCACTGAGCATTAAGTTGCCTGCCCTAACATGTTTCAGTTCAGAAGGACCTGACTTCCCTTTAGATTTTCCTTTTTCCAAATTACTCCTGTAAATTTTAGTGGCTTATATGAATAAAGAACTAAACATGAAAGCTCAGCAGATGAAGGTCCTCCACAAGTGATACAGCTGCTTTGTACATTCCCTGTTGCATCTGGGTTGGACTCTGTATATGAGCTTGTAAGTCTTTACATGGATTTGAGTGCTTTCAGGGGTGCCTAGTGGCCTGTTCAGCATAAAAGGATCACTAATTCCTGCATGGTTTTAGGGAAATGGACACTGATTAGAGTCAGGAACAGAGTCTTTCTCACAGCTCTGCCCATGACCTAGACCATGTCAGTTTGGAAGGTGCTTTGTGTTCTCCTTCTACTTTTGCCTTGCCTGTTCTGACTGGACAGTCAGATTGAGAAAGTGGTCAGCCATCTCCTGCCCCACTTCTGTGCACGACCTAGCAGAAAGGGCCTTTGCCTGCAGCTGCTAGGTTTCAGTATACATACAGCACACAAACACACAACAAACACTTAAAAGGGAACTTGTCTGAAATACTGTCTAGCCCTTGGCTCCAAGTTAGGTTTTGGTAACCAGAATGTTTTGCTTCAGGGCCTTCAGCTGAAACTGCTAAATAACAGGCAGTGCTTGGCTGAACATTTCAAGCTTAGGAATTTTAGATGCTTACTGCTAACGTGGTTTAAACCCAGCTGGCAACTAAGCACCACCCAGCCACTCGATCACTCTCCCCTGGTGGGATGAGGAAGAGAATCAGAAGGGTAAAAGTGAGAAAACTCATGGGTTGAGATAAAGACAGTTTAACAGGTAAAGCAAAAGCCACGCGTGCAAGCAAAGCAAAACAGGTATTCATTCACAGCTTCCCATCGGCAGGCAGGTGTTCAGCCATCTCCAGGAAAGCAGGGCTCCATCACACATAGTGGTTACTGTATTGTCAACACTGTTTTCAGCACAAATCCAAAACATAGTCCCATACTAGCTACTATGAAGAAAATTTACTCTATCCCAGCCAAAAGCAGTACACACCCTCAAACAAATCACTGTTCACCAATTAGCCCCTTTTCAATTGCATTCCGGTTAGCTCTCAGCAATTTGCCAAGGCAGATGTTTGTGGGAGAACACAGAAGATAGTGATGCCAAATGAGCTGTAGCTTTGATAGGTGCATGTTCAGAGGAAAATAAAATCATTCTACAAATTGGGAATGGAAATTTGCATATATCAGCAGTTGTGGGACTGCATGGAAGACCTGAACCAATGAGCTGTGTGTACCTAACTCTAAGCACTTGAGTAAATTTGTCTATCTTGAGAAGAGTGCTTAAGTGTGTGTTTAAATTAAAGTTAATTATTGCTGTTGAAATTGGTCAGATTACTTGCATACTTTTAAAGTGGAGCCTAAATACTTGGCTGAATATTAACAGGAAACACAAAACAGATCAATTTCGTTACATGAGATTCCATGCTTCTCTTAGTAGTTAAATGTTACATAATAATTATGAGAAAATACAGAGGTAATGCAGTTATCTGAAATCGAACACAAAGATGAGATTTGAAAAACAAGATTTGAAACATGTAACGAGGGGAAGGAAAAAGTGAGGTGTAGGGAAAAAAATGGAAGAAAAGTCTTAAAGAGTTTTGGGGGAAAGGAGTGACCCAGGAAGGGGACCTTCAGATGAACAATTGCTTTTTAGCTTTGGACATACACACACCACTGTTATTTCCATTTGTTTAGGTTTACTGGATACAAGCCAGGGATATGCAGGCAATCCACTGATGTGATCCTCGCACTGAAAATCCTCATTGGGGTGGTCCCTGGTATCCTTATCCTTGTAGGTTTATTTATACTTCTTTTCTACCCAATCACTGAAGAAAGTCGGGAGGAAACAAAGCTTGCACTGGAAGTGTTAAGGTAGGTTTGAACTGGCAGCAAACAGCAGTAACATCACCACAGCAGCTCTTAGTCATACAGGGCAAAAATTATTAGCTACCAACATACACCTCTTTATTCCTTACAATAGAACAAAACAACACTCTATTAGTTGAATTATTAACTGAATAGTACCATTACATGCTCCAGTATCTTATTTTTGTAATGTAGTACTACCTGCTTAGAGGACCACTTATCAGATATATTGGCTACTATATTTTACTTTTTCTCTGGGGTGGTGCACAAAGCAGTATTGCAGAGCAGTGTTTCAAGCCAGAAATGAAGAATTTTCTACATAGATTAAATTTCTGGAGAAAATGTCAATAGTTACAATTTACTTGTATATGGAAGAAAATGGGATTCTTGACTGCATTCTTCGTGTTTGTGGCATATAAGAAACATCCAAACCATTCGGAGGCGTAGGCAGGAAAGATCATGGGAGAGAAAGAAAGGACAGCTTTGAGCTGTTCTTTCCCTTTTTACCCTATCAATCTCCCTTCCTCCCCTTTCCTCCCTCTCCAAAGAAAAAATTGCCTAGCTCAAAATCATCCACCTCTGTCAAATGAAGCCTCGGTATACTGAGGACATATAAAAGAATAGTCTATCCTAGCAGATTGATGGATTAAATATTGACATACATTGTTACTCCATCTTGTTTTTATTGCCCCAAGTTAATGGAGTTGGAAACTGATTTCCATGCTAAGGGATCAATTCCAGGGCCTAAGCATGGGTATCTGGGACCACTTCATTGCCCTAATGTATCTAAGACACCTGCATGGGGTTGGCAGATACGGCACAGGCCTCTCGTGCGCCGGCTGCTTTCTTGAGTGGCAGCTGCAGACTGGAGGGGACAGGCTAAACAATCTAAAATGGGACTGGTCCCTCTGTTTAGGTACTTTAGTCGCTGTCCGTAACAACTACACCTTGCTGGTGGTTCTCTGTTGTTTGAGATTGCCAAACTGTAGCTTGTTTAGTTAGCAATAAAAGCCAGAAGTCTGTTCATGTATCATTTGTTCTGCTTTTAACAGAAGGAGCCATCAAAGCAAAGAGAACCTGGATGACCATAAAGAAGACACTTCTGTCTGAAAGCTCTGAATACAGTAACTTTCCAAATACAGCCTCGCACCCCACGCACAAACTCTGTGAGAGTCTTCTGGGACATTTTTCTGCTCACATTTTATCAAAAAGGATAAAGGATCATTCTGACACAGTCAGTAATGAAATCAAGAGAGGACACCACCATGCAAAATATGTATCTAACTCCATGCACTGTGCTAAAAAAGACATTACAAATGTTCAGGAATGTAAGCTATTGAAGGCTTGGGGGGTTTTTGTTCATTTTTCAATGATTAATGGGAGGCTGTGATTTCATTGCAACAGGAGATTCTAGGGACTTGTAGATCAAGGGAAAGAAGTGTAAATGTGATGCACAACCCAAATTTTAACTCATGTGATGTATTTCACCTTTAGAGGCTGAGGTGGATTTTGAACATAATGTCTACCTATAAACTGCACACTGTTTTGTTTGGTAAGCACTTGGGAATCCTGAAGTATACTATACAAAGTAAGGATTTACTTTGTTTTGAAATGAAGCAAATCACTGATGCAGGCATGTTTTGAGGATTTTCTCACAAAGAGCTTTTCTGAAAGAGATTTTGATGTAATTTAACTTTATAGATTTTTATATGAAAGGGAACCTTACATTTCTCATTACTGGAGTTCCTTGCTTCTGACACCTGTAAACTCATCTTTGTCAGAGAATGAGTACTTAACATTTTCAAAAACATCTCCATTCAGGATACCACAAATCAGTAGTCCCTTCTAAAAATTAGACTATGCCATTCAAATTTCTGTAAATTTTGGCCTTTAAGTAATCATGATACTCACCCATTTCTCATGTGGTGTAGGCTCTGTCTCACAAAACACCATGGCATGGCTGTTAATCTCAGTTTGCACACAGCATTTTATAATCATGAGGCTACACCTGACTTTTAAATGGTGATTTTTTTTCAGTCAAGGATATGTCATCATGCTTTAGATACATTAACTGAAACCTTTCTACTATAGATTCACACTGCTGAACTCATTTTGTAGATGAAAGACACAGCTAACCTCAGGCACTTTCTGGAGCACTTAAGTTCAGACCTGGTCATTCTGGGCTGCTTCTGTAGTCAGTGGAGATACAGAGACCTCCAGAGGCTGGCTCCAAGCTTAAGCTACAATGACTGGACTCTGAAGACATACCTAAATCTGGAGGGGAGAGTGATGAATCCAAGAGCTGAAGGCTTGTTCACCTTGAAGAAATTAGCACAATGCAAGACAAGACACAGCCCACTGGCTTCACTGCATGAATATGTGGGAGGGTGCCTTTATTTTGTACTGGAAGTGCCTTTGGAGGACTGGCTTTGCCGCAGGTAGGGAGCACTTGCCATAGGTGTCACTGGAGGCAGTGACCACAAGTAATTTGCTCAGGACCATCTGGGAAGTGACTCACAGTGCTGGGAAACTGAGAGAGCTTTTACTGAAAGACACTGTGAAGTAAAATCAGTGCATCCACTGAGTGTCCCATCAGGTTTAATGCTGAAACCTTTTCAGGAAAGTTTGCAGTCTAAGGCCCAATGAACTCTCCTAATTCAGCAAAACACTTAATCATGAGTGAGCTTTTAGGGATATTTTGAGTGTGCGTGGGTAAGAATTAACTAAGTTTAAGCCTTCTGTTGGATTGACATCTAAGGCTGCGGTTTTTTGTTTCAGTTCTTGGACAAATCAAGATATGTAAGCCTGGTGCACATGTGTTTACAACAATAAAAAACAATTTTGAGTCTGATGGAATTTGAAATGGCAGATTTACTGCACTTTGAAGTAGGTAAGTTACATAGTAATATCACATAGCTCCAAAACATCATAGAAAACAGTTTTGGGGGTTTGATTTATTCTGTGATATTTGTATATTTCTGAATAGTCGTCTTTAAAAACAACCAGAAGTCCCAGTAAAGGCTGTTAATGTTTTTTAATGGGTTATGTTTTCAGCTGTTATAAATCTGTAGCTACAAGGCAGTGGATCCGTGTCAGTTTACATAAGCCAAATACTTAGCCCAGTGATAAAAGGGTTGCAGAAACTGCTGGCTGTGGTTGATTGGAGTAATTTGAATGTGGTTTAAGATATTATTTCTAGATCAGTTGTGCAGCTGCCTCTAAATTGCACAACACCGAATCTGAATTCACTCTCTTGCAAGGTAAACTTAGTTGATTATAAACTGTTTTCCTCTTCTCCAGAGAGACAATGTGATATTTACCTACCAGAGATGCATTCAGTCCTCACTTTGCATATAGTAGCAATAAAGGGAACTGCCAAAATAAAATAGAAAGCTTCTGTAGATAAAATGTAGCAGAGTATTTTTATATTTTGAAAATCTCATTATTTTATTTGATTATCACAGTTGTACTTTTGTTAAGAAAATGAATGTATTTTTGTAAGTAAAAAGAATGGAAGAGTAAGTGCAGGGTAAGATTTTTTTTTTTTTTTGCAATGTAATTTTTTTAGGGCTCAGTGTTGGTGCTGTAAAAATGAATGAACTTTTGTATGTCTCCTTGTCAGTTTTAAATTATGTGTATGCTTTATGTATGTTCAGAACATGTGACTGAAAGAAGCAGGTTCTTATATTGACAACCATTCAGATTAAACGCTAATCCAATGTAAACCTCCTGCCTTGCACTGACTGGCAGTAACAAGGGCCAGCTTCAGACCCCAGGGGCTCTCATTCAAATAATACCCAAATACAGTTGTAAGAATATGGGATATTGGGTTAAACCACCTGGGTGCCTAGTGGACAGCACTTCCCCACCTGCACACAAGCAGTTCCAACAAATGGATTTACACAAATACGAAAGAAAAGAAAAGGGTAACCAAGTTATGTGTCACTTGGTAGTCCCCCATAAAGCAAACCATGGCCATTCCTTGTCCTTGCTGCAGTATGGTGATGGCAGCCCAAGTCTTCTATACTGGGCTGATTGCTGGTATAGTCAGTAGCTGAGCTAGTCACTAGTCATCTCTTCCAGCTTCATCGCCCTTGTAGTTTCTGCCTAAAAATAATGTTGAAACTTTCCAAGGTTATATGGGCTTCCTGAGCATTACCGCTGGTGATCAGTCTAACCATGGGTCACAGGTAACCGCGTAGGCGAGCCGCCGTTCCCCATCAGGCACTGGAGGAGGGGGTTGCTGTTAGCCACCGCCACCAGTCGTGTCTCCTGCAACCATGTTCTCCTGCCCTGCTGCACCCTGGCTGTCCCTGAGCTTGCTGACCTGCCACAGCTTAGGTGGATTAGATCACCTGTGCCGAGTCCCCCACTTAAATAGGTGAATACCACCTCGGACATCTGTCTCTGGGGAGTCCCTGAAGGCCAGGACCTTCGGCTTCAGGTCACTGGGTTTTCAGGAAGGGCTCTGTAGATTTGAGAACTAATTCCTTAAGTCACTCCTGCACTTTATAGGAACTGCTGCTAGATCCAATCCCTGCTGCATCCTCTCATCTCTATTCACCTTCTGCGTTCCAAGTAACAGTTGAAGTGGACAATGTTTTAAAGCCAAACCTTGCTTTTTGGGGTTCATAGTTTGTTGCCAAATATCACTTGTTCATCTCCTTTTCTATTTGCCTTTCTGGGAGGAGTTTCCTTGAGGGGAAACTCAGGTCACTTAAGACCCGGTATTTGTTGTCCAGCTCTTTGAAGATGAGGAAGAGAAGGCAAGTCAGTTGAAAGTCTCATGCAGTAGGGTACAGCCAGTAGCAATCAAGAGTATAGTGGTCAATCACATACCTCATATGAATTTCATGTCACAGGTAGGTAAAAAACAGTCTCAAAGTGCTACAATAGAGTCTTTCCCTTCAGAAAACTTCTAGACTGATTGATGGAAACATCAGTTGGAGTCATACAACTAGCAGGTGGGGGAGGGATTTTTCTGTTTTTCTGCAATTTCAGAGATCGCAAGTTCCTCGTGGTGCACTGAATGCTTTTTTTTCACCTTAACTCTCTGCAAGACCATGGCTCAGATACCTAGCAAGAATGCTGAGTATTATGGTTACAAAAATGTGTATATGTTATAGGCTTAAAGTATGAAATCAGATGGCTTTCACATCATTAAGCACCAAATCTGCTGCATAAAACAGATGCTAACTCCCTGGGAAACTTCATTCAAAAGACACAGTAGCAGCATATGTCTCTGTCCCTGAGGCAGAGGAGGAGACTTTTTGCTATGTTGCACCTGAGAATCTACAGTCTCCGAAGACACAAACTGGCACAACATGGAGTGGAACAAACAATGGAGGGAGAATGGTGCTAGAGCCATGGCACTCTGCAGAAAAGTTGGGTCCTCAATATCATTTCAGAGATGTTTACAGAGCAGCAGTGCTGTTGGATGATAGGGAAACATGAATTTTTGCTCTAGAAGTGTGGAAGCAGAAATAAATCTTATTTCCGGATCTATTTCTTGTCCTGAATGATGTTATACAAGACTATGAACTTCAACTACGCCCTTCAGCTTTCTGTCCTCATTTTTGCTGGACTCTGCTGTAAACGGTGAGGAAGGATTGCTCAGGCCCTATGGAACTGATGGTCACTTGCTCAGCTTCATCAATGGAGGTACACTTTGGAGACCCAGCACCCATCCTCTGCCCGCTCGTCTTTGCTCATGTATGTGGAATCATCTATATTCAGCAAACAATTTAAAGGATTTCCTTTGCACCCTAGTATTCTCCATCATGGACTTCCATTTCTGTTTTACCCAGAGGATGTTTTCACCCGCCTAGGGCCAACTCAGGCCACCAGCTTCTCATCATGATGATAGAACCAGGTTTACACCGGCTGAGAAGTTTCCATCCAAATTGGCTGCAGCCCATAAGGAAGTATTTCCTTTGTGTTTCCAGAACAAACTCACCCCTTGGTCACCTTCAAAGTCATCGAGAAGAAGCTGCACATTTGCCACATCCAGCAGCTTCAGCAGTTCTGCCAGTGCTAGCCACATCAGATTGCGAGTCTCAGGGCACAGATGTACCTGCTGACATCAGTGTGGGATGAATGCAAAACTGTAGCCGCCTCCAGACTCCCGGCAAAGCCTCAGCTGTGCTGAGCTGGCCAGGCAGAGGGAACAGGCAACTCCAGAATTCCCAAAGTGACTTGGAGGGGTGAAAGAGGAGCCGTAAGAGAAGAAAGCTCCCTAAAACCACCCTGCAGTCCTCTCCTAAGGGCTCTTTGATTGACATCAATGACCAGGTGGAAAGATGTTGGGTGGGGAGACCCAAATGCCACATGCAGAGCAGAGGAGACTCAGAGCATCAGTTACCACTTTCTGGTTACCAGATATTCACACACTCAGCTTGTCCCTCCCTGATTCCCTTCCTGAGCCTGTGTTCATACAAAAGCAGATCAATGGAAAAAACAGCAACTTGACTCAAGAGAGGATCAAAGGCTGCAGCAAACAGGGTGGAATCTCAGTGCTGGAGGATTCCCAGGAACTGGACAGTCAGCAGAAGCAATGTTATAAAAGCTAAGAAGGACATATCTCAATTATTCTGGCTGTGCAACTGAAATAATGAGAAGCTCGACAGAGGGCACAGTTAGAAAACATGCTGGGATGTCAGCCTTCTCCACATCATAGCACAGAAGGGAACGTGTTTTGGTCCTAGTGCTGGTTGCAGGCTTGGTGTCCGCGGACAGTAACAAGCCAATTAGGAAGTGCCTGACAGACCTGCTCTAAATGAGGAGAACCAGTAGGCAAGTGTAGGGTGTAATGCACAAGGAACTCGCACAAGATACACAAAGGGAACCAGAGTTCAGTCTTTTTCCTTCACCTTTCTTTTCAGCCCCACCGCAGTCTCTCTGGTTGCCAGCAGACAGTATTGTACTTGTTGCCTACAGGGTGGACCTGAGCAAGGAAACCGTACGATAAATCCGGGAGTAAGACATATTGCAGGGCAGGCTGAGTTAATCCAGAAATTAATTGAAACTGCACATAGTTTTGGTGTAGTCAGGGGTGGCACTTGGTGAACACTGGTGTGCCTGTGGCCCCTGCTTGGGTGGTTGCTCAGCATCCCTGGAGAGCCAGATGTCCCTGGAGAAGTAATAAAGACTAATAGGGAAGAGTAGGCAACAGGTTTAATTCATCAAGCCCATCTTGTGTTGGGCATAGACTGCTACTGGAAGATGATTCTTACCACTACCAGCTGGGGCTGGAACCCCACTATGC
>VYZV01011578.1:17384-31970 GCA_013401275.1 Pandion haliaetus
TATGCAGTCTCCTCTTTCTTTTTTTTCTTTCTTTTTTTTTTTTTTTTTTTCCTTGCAGATAAACAGTGAAGAAGCAGCTAATGAGAATGAAACAGAGTGGCTTATGGAGGAAATTGCAGCACCAAATCAACAAACAGCAAAAGGAGGGCAGGAGAATGGTCACATTACTACCAAGTCCGTTACATCTGAAGCCTTTACCTCTCTCCATGTGGATGACCTGGACAGTGAGGATGAAGTATTAACCATTCCAGACGTAAAGATTCAGACAGGTAGAGGACTAGACAAGAGCAAGCACCCACAAAAGAAGCCACTCAGTCTTGGAAGTGATGACAAAGCTTACTTGCTGAATGGGGGAAAGGAAAAGAAAGCAAAAGCCAAGCCAGGCCAGCAGCAGGCACAGAACTCTACAAATACAGTATCGTTTCATGATGATAGTGATGAGGACTTGTTGAATGTTTAATAACCCCTCTTGTGCCTAATAAAATATATATAGAGAGATTATATATAACGGGACAACATTTCCAACCAAATATGAGGACTTCAGCCTGAAAAGATTTTTCTGAATTTTGCCTTTAACAAGAAACCATTGAAAAGGGAAGAAGAGAAAGATTTCTTGGTTGTTTACAATGATCTGTTCGGTAATGACTGGATTTCTAACATCCAGTTGGCTGAGTTATGTTGACTCTCTCTAGCCAGGGCACACTTTATTTTTTAAGCCTCAGCATAGATGTTAAATGCTTGCTTAAGAAAGAGAAACCTTTGAAAGGAGGTGATTAAGGCTCAATGAAGCCCCTGGCTCCTGAGACTCAAGTTATCTGACTACTAGCATTTTAACTCCTTGTATTTATTGATCCTCACTACTCAGGTTTGCTTAATAGCAACATGTTCTTCCTGCCGGCAGGGTATTATTCTATGGGTTCACCCATCGTAAGACAAGGAAAAATGTAAGTTGTGTGTGTTGGGATGATTTGATGTAAATTTTGGAACTAGTCTAATTTATCCTGTAAATTTGAATATCCATTCTAATTTAAACAGATCATTGGTTCAAAGGTATTGACTGAAAGGTACAACTCTGTATAGCTTTAGCCTGAAATGGTTGCTGTTGTTTGCATGATATTTTTTTGGTACTGGTCATATGACTGACTTCATCAGTATTTGCCTAAGCAGCTGACAAGCACCCAAAGATTTTCTTTTCTCCTAGATTATGGCTGGACTAGGCCGACTGCACAGAGAACCAGAGTTCTTGAGGATATAGAGGCAGAATTCCTACAATACAACCTGTACCGCCCTGTTTGTCATCACCAAGAAAAGCCCAACAACTAGAGGAGCCCTAGTCGGCACAATTCCTCTCTCTGTTATTAATTACAAGAAAAAAAAAATTGGGCCAATGTTTTCTCATAGCCTAAGTTCTAGCTCTTATGCTGCAGTCCTGGGCATGGTCATTGATTTGAAATGTTGCTGACAATGAACGCAAGTCAGATTTCCTCTAGCAGTCTTGCTCTTCTCTAGGTGTTTCCTAAATTAACTTATGGGCAATGATAGGGTTTCAAAGCATCGTACAAGTATGTGCGTTGGTCAGAACTTTTTGACTTTTCATTGTTCCTTTTGGCTGGCTTATTCAGTTTCAACAATGGTTTCTTTTTATAAAAACTCCATTTTGAATCAAAATAGTGTAATATTAAGTATTCAGCAATTTCAATAAAAAATATGAAGTGGGTATTCGAAATCCCATATCCCAAGTTTGGAATCTTTCTTACGCTAGCCTGTAATGCTGCTCATCAACCTGGTGATACCCTTTTTTTGCTGTGGCAGTTACTATCTTAATCGCATCGCTCAAAACGAGAACCGATGTTTGACAAAGATCAGAATATATGGGTAAGCCCCAGTGATGTAGTCTTTCTTTTATCAGACTTGGGTTTTCTTTCTCTTGTATTGTTGTCAGTGAAGCTGTGAATCAGTTTGGCTAAAGTGCATCTTGTCATACTTAAAAGCAGCATTTTTCATATTTAGCATTAGGTTAATTTGGGGAATGAGAGGCTTGACAGTGTATTTTTAATACTGTCAGTTACCATTGCAACAGTTCTCTCAAAGGATGTTGAAGAACGCTGCTTCCCTTCCCCAGGTCTTCAAGGCTGGCACCTTGGAGTAGTTTGATCCATGAACCGCTGCATGAAACGACTTCCCATGTATTAAGGCGTAACACCGCATGGTCTCTTCGTTGTGACTGTGCGTAATGAGGCTTAGGTAGGTCAGAGCTACTTTTGCCCTGGGGTGCTTACCCGAGCAATGTCAATGATGTATTTCTAATATGCAGCTGACAGCGGTGAGTGACTTCGGTGCCCAGTCTTGGAACTATTGCTGGCTTTTTGTCTAGGCATTTGTGGGTAGGCTGACTGAATCTTATCTCTTTTGCATGGCTTGCTTCACCAGGCTATTTTTCCAGCAGAATACCCTGCTTAACCATAGGGAGGCAAGTGTTAGGAGAACAGTGAGGACCAGAGGAGTAAGTACAAAGAGCTGGGCCAGGAGCAGGAACCCTGCCAGTCAACAGCATGACTCCCTGGGTAGCGAGCCTCGAAGACACGCACCCGTGTGGCATGGTGCCACCCAACCCCTGTCTGGACTGCAGAGAGCGGTGGGAAATCGAGGGAAAAAGGCCAACTCTGGATCTAACTTTTTTAGTTCACGTGGAACGTAGGCACGCCATTACCAACTGGTTAAACAAAACTGCTACGGAAGAAGCGATGGGGGGGGTTTGGGTGTGTTTCTAAGATGCAGGCTTGGATTTCGGTTTCCTTGGCCTCAGCCGACTGCGCACACCCTCCTGTTGAGGAAGGCTGGCAGGGGCAGGCT
Source organism: Pandion haliaetus (assembly GCA_013401275.1). Classification (NCBI taxonomy): domain Eukaryota; kingdom Metazoa; phylum Chordata; class Aves; order Accipitriformes; family Pandionidae; genus Pandion; species Pandion haliaetus. The sequence goes on from VYZV01011578.1 coordinate 20,238, forward strand.
GTGAGGGTGCTGGCTGCTGTGTGCTCGGGTGTCCCTGTCCCCCTCCCCAGCCCCACGCGGAGCCCTCCCAGCCACGGAGGCGAAAGCCTGGTGTGGGCTGGTGCTGGGCTGGGCTTGGGGTAGCGCAGCTGTAAGTGGCCGCAGGAGAGGAGTTCTTGCCTTTAATTTTTTTTTTGCCTGGTTGCCTAAACTGTGCAAGTCACTTTCCAGACCATTTTTCACTTTTTTTCCCATCTTTAAAATGTTACCTTCACTTATGTTTTTCTTTCTGATGGAAGCAGCTGTTGTCAGCAAAAGGGGTTGGAGTAGCAAGTGTCTATCCACAGACAGTAGAAGTATCATTGGGGCCTGATATAACTGAATTTTTTTTGGGGTGCCCCACAATGAATTCTATTACAGCTCTTCTGCGGTAAGAAATGGCTGCTTCGACCATAAATGTTTTGTATTATGGCTTCCCAAAGCTATTCCCAGTGTGTAATTCCTTGGTGAATGCTTTTTATCTTTCGTATCACTGCGAAAACATGGTCAGCTGAAAATTGTGTTCCCTGATGTAGGTGGGAGAGTTTTTCCCTGGAAATGGAGGAGCGTGGAGAGTGAGGTTGGCTGCGGGGGCGAGACATACATGATACTGGATTTTGCGGGAAAGCTGTTCCTTTACCGTCATGTGGCTCAATGTGGAGACGCTTCTGTTTCACTGTGTACTTACCTATTCTTTGTAGAACCCGGCTGATAAGCCTTGCCCACGTGTGGTGCCCAGCAACCGCTACACTGAACTTTTCATTTACTTGCATGTTGGTGGAATTTTCCATCTACCCTTGCTCCTTAAAATGCCTCTTCTTTGAGGAGCTGGTTTGGCTAATAAAAAAACCCCGAAGTGCTGTGGCTGTTAGCAGCTTTTCTGGGGAAGCGGAACGTATGTGCTCTGATTAGGGGTTAAATGCAAATTCTCCCTGGGTGAATTAAGGTCTGATTTCAAATGAAACCTAAAAAATAAAGCTTGCAACATGTAGTTTAATAATTTATGGAGTTAGTCTTGACTTTTGGTCAAATGTCTTTGTTACTTAAATAGCTTTGCTGCCAACTAAATATCAGTGCTGCAGAGAAGACCTAGATGAGTTTTTTTGGGGTGGTTTTGATGCCAAAATGCCAACCCTAGATGACATTTTGGAGAACGTTGGAGAATTTGACAGGTTCCAGAAGCAAACCTTCTTTGTCCTGTGTTTGCTTTCTGCTGCCTTCACCCCGGTGTACGTGGGTGTCGTCTTCTTCGGCTTCACCCCCGAGCATCGCTGCTTCAGTCCCGGGGTGGCTGAGCTGAGCCAGCGGTGTGGCTGGAGCCTGGAGGAGCAGCTGAATCGCACGGTTCCCGAGTGGGGTGGCCATGGGGCCAGTTTCGGCAGCCGCTGCAGGCGGTATGAGGTGGACTGGAACGCGACGGGCATCAGCTGCACTGACCCCCTCGGCAGCCTTGTGGGCAACCGGAGCAGCGTCCCCCTCGGTCCCTGCCAGGATGGCTGGGTCTATGACTCCCCAGGGACCTCTCTTGTGACTGAGGTAAAAGCAAATACCCCNCTTTGCAGGCTGTCTTCCCTCTGTCTTTGCTGTGAAGTGTTGCCTTGGCTGCTCGGGAGGCTTCTCTCTCCAGCGGGGGAGCGAAGCATATTTCGGCAAATAAATCCCCAGGTAGATAAAGTCCAGTTCTGAATGCAACTCCCGCCACACGAGAGGTCCCATTGGCGGAGGTGTGTAAACAGCGTCTGTGAGGGAGTAGCAGCCCACAGTGCTGCAAACAAACCCTGCCGATCCCCGAGCAGACACGCTGCACAGACCTCCCAGTCTTCCTGGGATCTGTGCCCAGATGTGAAGGTCTTGATTTCTTTTTTTTTTTTTTTTTTTGTTGTTTTCAAAAGACTTTCTTCTTTTAAAAAGTTTTTCAAGTGTGATTGAATGACTATGGGTGGGGGAAAAGGTAATCACCTCCTACAATTAAACAGCTTAATTCAAGAATAAATTGCAGAAAATCTGATGGCTGTTTTGTGTTCTCAGAAGACATGTGAATAAACTGAAAATGGTATTTAAGCTACTTAAGTTACTTTAGGGTTTTACGTGCCTTAACTTTAAAACCAGATTGGTACCTTGGATGACAAACTCAATTTTGTGATAGAAAGTTCCACCAAATTTTTAGAGATGGTGGAAGTCAGGATTCTTTCCCCCGTATATCTAACGCAAACACAGGAGCAGGTAAATTCTGTGCTCTAGCAACTTCAGCATTTATAGCTTTGTAGGAGGTTGGAGCTAGATTTTAGGCGGTGTACTGTAAGTGTACCTTTTTCAGCAAAGTAAGGACTGTGTGATACTAAAGTGAGGAAGTGAAACACCTCAACCGGAGGGTGCACCAGGACTTCTACAAAGCAGCAGCGCAGCCGGCACATCTCGCTGCAAAAGACTTGAGCAGATGCTGTGGTCCAGATGCCCCCCACCATGATTTCTTGAAACTGGGGGAAGCTGAAAACTTGCAGTCTGTGTGGACGCGTGCAGTCACGCTCTCCCACCACTCGTCTTCCCTTTTCTTCTGAAGGTGGTGCAAGACCAGGCCCGTGGGCTGCTTATTTCACAGGATAACCAGAAATGTCACATGCCTCTCTGTGCATTTTGGCAACGTGTTTTGCTTCTGGATGTGTGACTATTTCTGTGAAGGCTCTCAGGCTCCGTTATGTTGTCCCTTGCTCTGAGAGCTAAGCAAGGGAAAGTATATAGCACAGAGTAAAGCACGTTACTTTGCTCGAAGGAAAAAATTTACACGTGGAAGAACATCCTCATGGGAAGCCCCGCATAGCATCAGGAGGAATATCTGGTTTTATGTTGATTAAAGACACATAGCTTTAAATAAACTCAGCTACCAGTAGGATGGGAAGGGATTCTCAGTCATGTTAGGAACTGCTTTTTGAAATAACTTATTCGCCAGTAGCTTTTATGTATATCTACTTAAGTAAGATAAGAGAACTAATGCCAGGTGGCAACTGTATGTATGTACCCATGTGGTATACAGCTTGGCTCTGGATACGAATGCCTGGTCTCCAGACAGGCTAGGCTGTGGGACAGTTTAGTTGAGCAAAAGGCCGGAGCAGAGGGAAAATGCTGTGGCCTCAGGGGCAGATGCAAATATCTCCTCCCATACTCCTTCGGGGAGCCCATGCTCCATGGGAAGCGGGATGAGGCAGGTTTCTGCAAGCATCGAGGATACCTTTAATGAAGGCTTCTCCCTTAGTCCTGAGGGGTCTGCAGGGGCTGCCATGGCATGCGAGGGCATGAGGCAAGCAGAACTGCTTAGAAATGTTCACTACCAGCCACAAAAAAAGCTGTTTGAAAAGCCCAGGGTGATCATCAGGTCCATGCTGATTTGATCAACAAGGCCTAACACAAACTAGGGTCCCGATCTTGACAGGTAGTGACTCAGTTATGTTCTTTCCAGTAATGAGAGCTGAGACACGAATGGGAAATACCAGGAAACTACTCAAGGGCTTGATCCCATTTTTAATGTTGGACACTTAAGTCAGTAGGGTTTCTGGGTGCTGATAAAACAGGCATTGACCCAGAAACAAGTTTAAACCATTAACTGAAGCGAGGGAGACTTGTGGATGTGAGCCAGCGCCTCATTTCCCTCTTTTGCTTCTAACTGTGGTTGGTCTTTTAGTTTAACCTGGTGTGTGAGGACTCCTGGAAGCTGGACCTCTTCCAGTCTTCTGTGAATGCTGGGGTTTTTATTGGCTCCATAAACATCGGCTACATAGCAGACAGGTATGTACATGTGGGCTGCCCAACCATAAAACCCTCTGACCTCCCTTATCAGTGTTCAGCAGCTGAGAGTGGGTAAAGGCAGAGAAAAGTTGTGCAACTGGTATCATCTCAAAATAAGGTCAATCACCTGGATGTTCAGGCACAGTATTAGGAGCGAGTACTCTGTCTCTTGAGTCATACCTGGTGGTTTGCATGAATCTGTCCTGCTCTGCGAGTCCTGCAGAGCCTGCGAGGACTATTTTAGGACTATATGCTCAAAACTCCCTACTGTGCCACGCCAGAGCCTGGGGGTGTTAAACAAAGCCAGGAAATACTGGTTTGGAACTTGGAAACTTCTTCCTCTGGAGAAACTTTTGAAATCGTAGCTGCAGAGACTGCCAGATAGATACAGCAGGAGTGCCGGTTTGGAAATCCTTGTCTCCTGGCATTCTTAGCACCCCTGTTCAGAGCCAGCAGAGACAGCTGCCCTTGCCCAGGTGGCCAGAGTGAAACAAGAAAAAAATGCTGATATTTGAAAACTCTTGTTCCCCTCCTGCCTAGAGAGCGTTAGTACAGCAGGATCTGAGCTGGTCCAGCTGTGAAATGCAGCCTGCTTCCAACAAGATCCATACATATAAGATTTTGGGGGATTAAGATTGGGGTATATAAATCTGTTACCCTGGTGCATGCAGACATATCAGAATCATAATATTTCACTCCAGTATAAAAAAAACCTAAGCTGCCTATTCTGAAATTCAGAGCTAACAGTCACAGCCCAAATATATGTAAATATGGGACTACTGCTGCTCTTTAACTTGGGAAATTTTTCTTCAAGAAGCCTGGAAGCCTTTATGGAATTGCAGAGCAATTGGCACAGTAATTTTTCAGGGAATTGAAAAGCAGAAAAGTGAGTAATGGGCTAAGAATAAAAGTCAGTATGCATCTATCCCTTGTATAGCTAAGTTGGATATTTTTTTTTTTTTTCCCAAAGATGCACAAAGCTCTTCCTACATTAAAACGCCTGTGTTTTCATGACTGGTGTTTTGCTTTACTTGTATTATCTTCCAATCCAGGTTTGGCCGTAGATTTTGCCTCTTAAATACAATTCTTGCAAATGTCATCTGTGGAATCCTTCTGGTCTTTGTGCCCACCTACCTGTGGATAGTCATCTTCCGCTTCTTGCAAGGGCTGGTCAGCAAGGGCTGCTGGACCGCAGGCTACATCCTGGGTGAGTTCAGACCTTTTCCCAGGAGCGAGACTGGCTGCAGAAGATGAAGAGAAAAAAAAAACCAAAACAACAAAACAATGAACAAAAGGCATTTTAAAAATGCCTCCCATGGTGTTTTCTTAAGGAGTTTTCTCCCTCTTTGACTTCCTGGGATTTTTTAAAACAGCTGTTGCTTCTCCCTAATGACAGCACCCTTCAAAGCCCAAGCAGGTGGTGGTATATTAGGGCTGTTATCTCAAGATAAGCTTTCCCCTATGGTGCAGCTCTCCTTTGCAGATCTGGGCTGCCGGGGTCCTCTCCCTCCCCTGAGCATCGGCTGGGGAAGGCGACAAACCCAGGGCAGACCGCAGCTGCTCCAGCCTGGTTGCAGCCAGGGTGATGACAGAGGAGGCCATTAAAGAAGCAGGCAGAGGGTGGGGAAAATTGGAAGCGTTTTTATGACACGAAGAACATTAAAGGGCAAAGAGAGGCTTTACAGCCTAAAAATAACTGAAGAACAGCATGTGCTTGCTGAGGAAAAGACAAGGTGGTTGGGTATCTGCGCACTTGTCTGAGTGGAGGCCAACCCGGGGGACTGCAGAGCAATGCGAGGAGCCAGGCTATGCCGGTGCTTCTCCCAGTGCCTCGCACCGATCGTGTCTGGCGGCGAAGCATGGCTGCGCGGCAGCAAGACTGGGGCCAGCTCAGCTTTCTGGTGCGTGGTAGAACTGCCTGGGACTTCTGGTGTGGAGTTCAGGCTCTTGTCAAAAAAACCCCACCCCAATACCAAGCAATCATCGAAGCAGCGAATGAAGTATCTTAAATGCTGCCCAATAGAGCCTTATCTGGATTAGGATGTCAGGTGGCCCTACAGAGTAGCTCTGAGTGATCCAGTTCACTATGATGGTGATAACATTTTTAGAGTGTTGACATTTATATTTTTAAGTCTTTTAGCGGAGACATCTTGCTAATGCAGTTATCCAGATGTCTGATAAAATAAAAGCATCTAGCCCACAGTCCAGACCATCTTCTGCCAAGACAAGATTGTTCTTTTCCGTGTGTATTCTAGATGCTTGCTTGGCCTCTTCAGTATTTTCCTGGCACAAATGAAATCTTCATCACCTCTTCTGGGGAACTTGATGCCATTTTAGAGCATAAAATCCCTATCAGGACAATGACTTGCCCTATCCTGATATTTTCCCTTGGCTACACCTTGTTACTTCTGGATTCTCCTTGAAACTCTCATGAGAGAGAAGTCATGCAGAATCAGCCCCAAAGCCCCTTTAAACTTGTATCTCCTCCCGAAAGGTGGCCAATACTGAATGCTTAGAGAGGGGTAGAAGGACAGAGCAACCTTCTTGTCACACTCTCCTGGGACACTTGTCTACCCTTCAGCTGCTTTTGGCTCAGTCCTGCTGAGCCCAAGGAGATGTCTTTGTGCATTGTTTGGCCAAGCAGTATCAGCTAATCCAAGGCTCCAAAACGCAGCACTTCCTTCAGTTGCTAAATAACTGCCTTCTGTTCTTTTTCTACTTGATTTGTTTTCTTGGAATCACAAAACCAGAAGCAAAGTTGTGAGTGTGCTTGTGCCTGCCTGTTGGAATAGTTACTTTTAGGTCTGTGTGAACAAGACTTAACCTGTGGGTCTATCCTGTGATGTGCAGATGAGTTGTGAAGCCATCCTGAGCTGTATGCCATGCCACCCTGTGGTACAAGCATCTCTTATACACTTAGAGCGAGATGCAAGCTGAAAGGCTGTACTTAAAAAAAAAAAAAAAAAAAGGATGTTTTATTATTGGGTTGGAGACATTATGCAGGTTGGTGTTAGATTTTACAACAAAGTCTATCTGTGCATGTTGAGGAATGTTTGATTTACTCAGATTTCCATGACAGAGAGCAGTACTGGATGCCTTAGGCCAGTCTAAGAGCAGGAATGGTGTTTTCTCCTCTGCTGAGAGTTTGGGTGTCAGAAAAGCAAACCTTCCTCTGCGAGCACCAGGGGATTCGCGTCAGGAGGCTTTCTGCTGGGAAGCCCAGGGTTACCGAGATGGTTTCTTCAGGGTGCTAATGCAGCTTTGGTCTTCCAGTGTCCCCACAGAGCAAGTTACTGCTGCGCTGAGCAGCCATGGCTGAGCTGTCATTCACCTGTCTCTGTGCGTGTTTGCAGTGACGGAAGTTGTCGGTCCGAGGTACCGGAGGACGGTGGGCATCCTCTACCAGACGGCCTTCTCTGTTGGGCTCCTGGTCTTTGATGCCGTCGCTTACGCCATCCCTCACTGGCGGTGGCTGCAGCTCACCGTCACCCTGCCGAGCTGCTTCTTCCTGCTCTACTACTGGTAAATGAGCTTTCATTGTACCTCTGCCCACAACCTAAAAACCAGTTTCTGCTTCCCGAGGCTTCATACTGAGGGAGATTTGGCACTGCTTTTTCGGTTGTGTGTACCTCTTGGTGTAGAAAGGAGGTATGCAGCAAAAAGGAGAGGGAAATATGAAGCTGACTTCTGTTTAAAACAAAGACCACTTTGAAAAACACTGGGAGAGAGTGGTTTAATATCAGATATTATCTTCATGAAGCATTTCATAAAGGAAAAAAAAATGCCTCAGCATAATTTAGTGGATCCTACACTGACAAGATGGTTGTTGAGAGATTGTTGAATGCTAACATAACTGTAACAGGTTGTTTACATGTTCTTTTAAGGAAAAAAAGTTGCAGCATTCTGTGGTCCAACCAAAAGAAGGCACGTGGGTTCACCTTTACTTTTGGATTCTCTCCTCTCTTTTTGATTGATATTTTTCAGTTTGAGTGCTTTGGATTTGAGAAATTGTCTGGATGGGTCAAGAAGTTAGGAACAGTAGAAAGATTTTTCCATATTTGTGAGTTGGTAAGCCAGTTCTATCTTGTTTACTACTTCTTAACCTGTGATGGCACAATTGGAAAATGGCTCCCTAAGAGGACCCAGTTTGTGGTCAACGGGCTGAATAAAATGATAGCACTACTCTCACTCAAAGCCCTTCCCGGATTTGTCTTTAGCAAACTCATCTCTGACTAAAGCCACTACCACAACTGCTCTTCTTCCCATTTTGGCAGTGGGATATACTATTTTTCCTGATGGGGGTGGGGGGAGGAAAACACAAAAACCAACCAACCAACCAAAAAACCCACCTGCCTTTATTCAACCAAAGCACTCTCTCCATGGTCCCCGTACATGGGAGCACTATGTGAGCTTTATGTTTTGGTATATAATAGTATCCACTTGCATTGTAGGTGCCTTCCAGAGTCTCCCAGGTGGCTGATATCTCAAGGAAAAAATGACAAAGCTATGAAAATTGTCAGCGATATGGCTAAAAAAAATCAGAAGAAGATGCCTTCCCATTTTGAGGTGAGCTCGGGGTTTGCTTGTCCGTGTAAGTAAGCATCACAATAGCCCCTTCCATCAGTTCCTCCCAGCAGAAACTTACCATACTTTGTACTGGCTTTTCCACAGGACATCAAATTTGAAGAGGAAGATGGTGGAAAGCAGAGTCCTTCACTCATTGACCTTGTCAGGACACCACAGATGAGAAAAAACACATTCATTTTGATGTACAACTGGTAAGAAGTTAATGTTGGAGGGCTGGTTTTGAAGCTCTGCTTTTGAAGGCTCCAGCAGGACACAGACCTCTGTTCTCTGACTGACTAATAAAGCCAGGATGCTCTCCTCTGCCTAGGTTCACAAGCTCTGTCCTCTACCAGGGGCTCATCATGCACATGGGAGTAGCTGCTGGGAACGTGTACCTGGATTTCCTCTATTCTGCACTTGTTGAGTTCCCAGCTGCCTTCATCATCATCGTCACCATCGACCGCGTCGGGCGGCGCTACCCCTGGGCTGCGGCAAACCTGGTGGCTGGGGCCGCCTGCCTTGTCACAGCTCTGATCCCGGAGGGTGAGTCACCTGGGAAGAGCACCCACCTCTCCCTCCCTTCCCCTGAGGTCCAGCCCCAAAGGCCTGCAAACCCACAGCTGCTGTGGGGTGCTGCCTCCCTGAGTTTTAGTGGTGCTCCTCGTGCTGCAGAAGTGAGATGAGGTTGATTTGTAGGACTGCTAATCATAAATCCGAAAGCACCTGGGACCCCCGTGCAGCTTTGGGAGGGTCCCTGTGCCGCAGCTCATGTGGAGCCGACTGTTCCCATGCCCTCATTCACACAGGAGAAACAAGGCCCCTTAAAAACATCAAGTGATATGGGATCAGAGGTACCCCTAAAATAACACCGGTGTATTAATTGACACCTGCTAAATTGCTGGGGTACTTTTAAATGTGTTGAATGTATTTTCTCTGCAGACATACATTGGCTAAAAGTCATTGCTGCTTGCATCGGAAGAATGGGAATCACAATGGCTTTTGAAATGGTTTGCTTTGTAAACACTGAACTGTATCCAACATACATCAGGTAGGTGCATCCTCCTCCCTATTGGTGTTTGGCCTGGAAACAAGTAGTTGAGGCCAACGTGTATGTTATGTTTCATGCTAAATTAAGTTAGCCTCAAATGCTTCAGAGCTACACAAGTGCTGCTGAACATAAAGTAGGTGGAGCATAATTAAAATGCTTTACAAAGGTAGCTTAGTAAAGAAAACAAATGTACTTTAAGGCGGGTGAAAACTCACGTGGCTGAAATAAAGGGAAAAGTGGAAACAACCAGGGTGGACGAGGGATCTGAAGTCCCACACAGTGCTTGGACTTGTCCTGCACAAGGGTTAGAGTTGTGATCTGTTCCCTTCCCTCTGCAGTACTCTGACACTAACGTGATCACTGCTGTTCAACCAGGAACCTCGGGGTGATGGTCTGCTCCTCCTTGTGTGATGTTGGCGGAGTCATCGTCCCATTTATTGTCTACAGACTGGTGGAAGTCTGGCACGATCTTCCCCTGGCAGTCTTCAGTAAGTGCCACCTTACCTCCTTGCTGGCCACTCCTGGGGTGCAGCAGTGGGGCCCAAGTTTCAAAAAGAGGGAAAAGCCACTGAGACAGTTGCTCCAAGTTCAACAGAAGCCCTTTCTTGTCTATAAAAGCCATAGCCTTCAGTTTATAACAACCTGGTGCTTGTTTATGCATTCTTGTCTCCTTTGCCCTTATTACTGTTCCTTGCATTTTAAAGGAAGTTAGAGGTGAATACAGGTTTGACGCATGGCAAAGAACTGAGAAACACTTTGATGAGATTAATATTTGATGGATTAAGATCTGATGAATTACTGTAGTTCTTTTGTGAGGTATATTGTCTCAGTCCAGGAGCCAAAACCTAGAATTTCACATAATTGCCTATTTAATGGAGGACAAGCATGGCTGTTACACTTCAGCTTTTCTGACAGTCTGTTAACTGGCTATTCTTCAGCTATTTGGAAAGACGGTGGTGAATACATGCAAGATGAGTGTTTGCAGACTAGTAACCTGAACTCCCAGGGCAGGGTCTTCAAAACTTTTCTGAATCTTTAGATCAGCACACTATTTATGGAAAAAATATCTTGAATGGCAATATGCAGTTTTTAACAGACAGGACATTTAGGAGGGTGCTTAATAGATTTAAAATATAGACACCAAACATATACAAAGTGGGTAAAAAAAATTATCAGTGGAGAAGTTAATCACATTGGGTAGAAGATAATACATTCTGTATGTATTTTCTAATCTTATATGAGAAGCAGAAAAATTGAATGCTTTTCCTGGCATGCTCTCATACTAGAAAGGGTCCTTTCCTCTATAAAAGAAGGATTGTCTGTCCAGTCTGAAATGCCCCAGTTCAGTACATAACTCACAACTGAACTTGGCTAAAGGTGGCATGACAGTTCTGCATATGGAGCCTTGATGTGCACATCTTGTATGAGGAATGAAATAAAATGCCGTTTACGAGTCCTTTGTGTCAGGCAGTAGGAAGTGGTGTATATGCTGGAGAGTGGTTTAGGCTAACAAGCTCTTTGTGCATCTGTTTGATTCGAAGCTGTTCTTGGTTTGATTGCGGGTGGACTGGTGTTGCTTCTACCTGAAACTAAAGGAAGAGTTTTGCCCGAGACTGTTGAAGATGTTGAAAACTTTCATGGGTGAGTCAGGATGATGAACCCTTAGCAGCTTTCACTTGAAATTGTGCAAAATCCCTGCCCAGAGCAACTTGGGGAAGCCCAGGGAATACCTGGCTGTCTCCTATGCCTCCAAAAGGTTGCTAGTTAACTCCTAGACTCTCTGGAGAGACTTTGGTCTCTCTTTTTACTGCTTGTCTACCTAGGCATCTGAAAATAAGCAGCATAGGCCTTTACTAGCCTGTGAATAACTGCACTAGTCTCTCAAACCTGCTGCAACACTATTATAAATGTTATTTGTGCTTCAAAAGAACTAGCTGTGGAACAGAAAAAAGGCACTCTTCATAGTAGCTACACTTGTGGTGAGTGAAGCACCAGTATCTACTGAGGAGCCAGAACAAACCTAGAGGATTTGAGGATTAGATGCTCATTTTCTTTGGGGGAGAGGCAGAGCAAGTGAAGAACTTGAAGTTAGGTGCCCACTGAACACCTTCATTCCTGGTTTGCTGCTAACATCTTGCTATTCTTGCAGGCACAGTGCTCCAAAGGCCCAAAAAATCTATCTCCACGTCCAAACACCAGAAGTAGCACATGACTGAAGAAGGCATAACTCTGTCTGGACAGTCTGCTTTAGGGGACTAGCATGGAAAGGCAAATTGGAATAAATACTCTCTCAAAAGTCTTGACTTTTTTTTTTTTTTTTT
>VYZV01011578.1:31992-76700 GCA_013401275.1 Pandion haliaetus
TCTGCCTATCCTTTATTTACAAGGTTTGGGGTTTTCTGATAGATTGTCCTCATTACTGCATAGCTGCTTCCGTCTCTGTACACTATAAAATACGTATGTTTTAGGGCTGGGAAGCTGTCCAGCTGTATGGACCTCAACATGGGGACAGACCTTAACTTGGGGATGGTGGGGTCCATCCCAACAAAACTTTATAAGCCTCCATGAAGTCTGACTCTGTTGTTTTGCCTTATGAAGGGGCAGCATAATATAACAGAGATTTACCTTTATTGTGGAACTGAGGTGACTCCAAATTTCGTACAATCTTTTTACAACTTGCAATAGCTTTGCGCAGACTTTTTGTTTTTGTTAGCCTTTATGTGTTATGGTGTTCAAGTCAGTCCATATGCCTATAAAGTAGCCCTCGCTGGACATTTTATTGGCTATCCCCAGGCTCACAAGAATGGGCATGTGGCAACTCCAGAGCATGAGAGGGGGTGCATAGGAGAAAGACTCATAGTCCTTTATAAGGTAATAGCCTTGTTCTGTCTTCAGTGTGTAACCACTGAATTTTCTTTTCTTGTTAAATATCATCTTCATAGTGGATAATCTGTGCTCTTTTTCTGTACAAAACTGTTTTCCTATGCCTCCATAGCGTTATAAATGTGTGTGTACACAGACACGCAGAACTTTATTAAAAAGGATGTGTTGACACTCCAGTCAGGGGAAAAGCATTACAGCAGCCACGGGGGGCACTGAGAGAGCCCACCCGAGTCCTGCTCCACTGGAGGCTTAGGATGGAACCGGGGCTTGGATGGAACTGTATCTCTACAAGTTCAGAGGGAGAAGCCCTGCAGGGACACCCCTTTGGAGCAATCCGGGCTCAGGCTTTGGGACCTGCAGGACTCTGACCAGGGATGTGGCAAGGGCTCCTGTATCTCAGGGAGCATTAGGGACAACGCTGCCAGGAAATATCCAGCACCTTCCACAAATTTCCTAGCCTGTCCCATCGAGCAGCTGTACCAGACCTGTGGTTTCAGAGGAAAACGGGCAAAACAGTACTGTGGCTCCCCTTTGCTGTGTTGCTGCTGGTTTTCAGTAAGGATGCTGTAAGCAGGGCACAAGATACTGCTGCCCTTTAATGAATATCTGCAGGGAGAGAGCTCCCAGCTGAGCAAAGTGTCACCGCGCTCTTGCAGGCAGGGTGAAGCTCTCCCGGGGATGCTTCCTGCTGTGGTAGTACGGTGACCTTGCCCTTGCTTTCAACCGGCCTGAGCCCCAGTTAATGTTCAGTGTTGCTGTGAGGGCCTCAAAGGCAGGGAAGCATGTTGTCTGGCAAAGCAGGGCCGTGACGAGGTTGCTCTGAGAAGAGTAGGGACAGGTTGGGAGTGACATGACTGTGGCCCGGGCAGCTGCAAAACTAGTATTTGCTTCAGGGCCAGAGGGGAACGAGCTGGTCCTGAGACGGGCAAGAGGGACAGTGGGGATGTAATTATGTCCTGTGGAGCTGGTGTCCTGCTGTGGTTGTAGAGATGTCTCCACTCTGCAACAAAAGAAATCTGTCAGGACAGCTGTCTTTATTATAGTTCATTGATCCAAAACCTGTTAAAAACTCTGCAAAAAGAAAATGGAGGAGGCAGCAAGAAGTCAGGCAGAGCAAATACTGGGATGAATAAATGAGGAACTACAGAAGCTGACTCTCAAGACCCTTGCCCATCGTGCTGGCATTTCTTTCCATAAGGACTGCTACTGCCACAGCAGGAGCCGCAGAGGTGGCAGGCTCTGCTGTGCCTTTGCTTTGCAGTCACCTACAAGTTATACTGGCATTGGCTTCTGGTGGCACCTTAATGAGTACAACGGCAAATGTGCTTCATTGATATTCTTGCCGGTGACCTTGTCCATTTGTGTATTGCTTCCTGGAGTTGGGAAGTCAATGACATGTCAAATCTGGCCTGGCTGTACATGGTTGCTCTTGAAGTGCAGAAAGCTTTTGTGTCCTGGGTGTGTGGTAGGAGTGGATCTCCTCCAGGTTGTGAGACAAGCTGCCTAAGATAAAACCACAGTTTTCCATCTTCCCTTCCCCATAACAGCAGCTGAAGCTTGTCTGCTCCTGGTGCTGCTGGAACATAACCAGCTGAGTGGCAGAGCTGTCCCTGGAGCATGGGAAGGAGCACTTCAGGGCCCAACCTGGTCTGGCCCAGGCAGCACTTGGACAGGGCTGTGTCCAGGTTAATGAAAGTGAGACTAGCCTTTTAAGAAGACCCTGTCCCCCACCCAACTACTAAAAAACTGGGCTGTATAAGGACAATGCCTATAGAGAACATAAACTCTCCATGTTTCAGGGTACCCACAGACCTTCAGTAGCTGGGCTTTGGAAAGAGTTGCTCTTTACTTTTACAAAGTTTCTGGTGTTCTCCCTGGCATCATCTGATGGACAGCTTGGCTGCAGTCGTGGTCCAGGGCAGCACTTCCTAAGCACTGTTCTTGTCCTCCGCTGTTGCTGTCAGCACCGACATCCAAACACCACCATGCCAGCATAACTGCTGTGTGGAGACTTCAATGCTAATTTTATCCCGTCAAATGTGGCCACAGGCTCTGTGGTGTGTCAAAGACTCATTAACGCTTCTCGTCTGCAGGTTGTAATCTTAACACGGTTGTTTTGTCAAGGTGTTCTTGTATGCAGGTGTTCATGAATTGGCAGAAAATGGCATCCTACAGGCTGGTACAAAGCTCACGTCCTTTCCAGCTCCCCTGGAAACAGTTAATGGTTGGACTCGCCCCTGTTTGTTGTGTGATCAAAACAATGTATGTGCTAGATTTTATTTGCAGTATGCTCTAATCCCATCCCTACTGTATGGGACTGTGTCATCCTACATTCTGTAAATGTTTTAAAATATGAAGAAAGGTGGCCTTTTCCCAGAACTGGGACCAGTCAGGAAAAAAACCCAAATCCAGGGAATATACGCAAGTTGATGAATATGATGTGAATCACATTTTAAGTGCTTCTCAGGGTTGTAGAGAGGACCCTTCAACCTTCAAAAGCACTACAGCAGTGGTTTTCCAGCATGTTATTGAGGGAGATCTAGTTCAAAAGCCATATCCTTTTTTTGGTCCTTTCCATCTGCCTCAGTCCTTATGCCTTACAGCTGTTTTGGAGTTTGGCCATGCAAAAACACCAAACTCGTGCATAAACACAAACATGAATATGCTTTAATATGCAGGGCACAGTATCCTGTTATTGTTCATGCCGCTCCCAGTGGGTGTCCATGATGGGGCTTTCTCAACCCGTCACTGATCCCTAATGATGTTTTAGTTGCATGCAGCCCCCCACGTCCTGAGGCTTCACTGCCTCCAACTCCTCTTTGCCTTCCTTTTTTTTTTTTTTTTTTTTTTTTCCCCCAGCTTTCTTAATACCTAGTCAAATTCTGGGATGCCAAAGCTTAAAAGCCAGTCTGGCCTTAGGAACGCTTAATTTTTTGTACTTATTTCTCTGGAAGAAGACAAGTATACTGGGAGGGAAGAGGGGCTTCTGGATGCCCCGGGCTCCTGAAGCGGGCTCTGCAGCGGCCGTGCTTGCTGCCGGGCCGCAGGAGCTGTCTCATAAAGCCGATCTGGTGGGCATCAGGAGCCATAGACTGACCGACCAAGATTTTAATGGGTGTAGGGGGAATTGTGACAGTAAATCAGTTACTGTCTACACACTTGTGTTCGTGCAAAATTACATGTAGCTTGGAGGAGGTGAGCTGGGCTCATGAATGCACTCCCACTCAGTACAGAAATGAGCTGTGAGTGAGCAGCCCAAAGAGATTTTTAGTTTTATAACAAGCATTCCTTCATGAACTTCCCACTCACGCCATACCCGTCACTGCTGCCAGATGCCCTGGGATGCCAGAAGCATGAATGTGTTCAGAAGGCAAATAGAAAAATTCATGGAAGGGCACTCCACGAGGGACTGAAGCAGAAATGCAGGTGGATGACCTCTGGCTTGGGAAGTCCCCAAGCCACAGACCGCTGGTAGTCGGGAGAGTACAATGGGGAAAAGATCACGTTGGCCTGGCTCATCCCCTGCATGTGGGGTCAAGGGCTGGGCTTGCTATGGCTGCTCCACCAGCTCCCTTCTGCCTCCCTGCCCCAAAAAAGCCAGATCTGGGGCAAAACGGGTCCTTGCTGGAGTGTGTCTGGAGAAGGGCAACAAAGCTGGTGAGGGGCCTGGAGCACAAGTCTGATGAGGAGCGGCTGAGGGAACTGGGTTTGTTTAGCCTGGAGAAAAGGAGGCTGAGGGGAGACCTTCTCACTCTCTACAACTACCTGAAAGGAGGTTGTGGTGAGGTGGGTGCTGGTCTCTTCTGTCAAGTAACTAGTGATAGGACGAGAGGAAATGGCCTCAAGTTGCAGCAGGGGAGGTTTAGATTAGATATTAGGAAAAATGTCTTTCCTGAAAGGGTTGTCAGGCATTGGAACAGGCTGCCCAGGGAAGTGGTGGAGTCACCAGCCCTGGAGGTATTTGAAAAAGGTGCAGATGTGTTGCTTAGGGACATGGCTTAGTGGTGGACTTGGCAGCGTTAGTGGTTGGACTCGATGATCTCAAAGGTAATTTCCAACCTAAACAATTCTGTGATTCTATGATTCTTACTTGGAGGTAGCTTCAGAAGTCAGAACACGGAGATAAATCATTTTTTCTTTGCTTCTCTCTTGCCTGAGGGAGGAAAGGGGAAAAGGCAGATGATGCTCCTGGTGGCTAACAGCATTATCCACCAAATAATCTATGTGCTTACATTCATTGAAATCTAGGTTTAATGGATGTCTCATCACTGGCAATTTTTCAAATGAGGTTAGATTATTTTGAAGCAGAATAAGGAGTAAAGTGGAGACTTTCTGTGGTCTCGTTACAGATGTGCTGCTGTCTGGAAATCCTATCACAACAGTAGCATTAGTAACTTTAACTCTGGCATTTCCTACTGTAAAAGCTGTTATTCTAGGTGGTTTCTAAAGTAATGTCTGGGTGTACGGTTGCATGTATGGACTTCCTACCTTTTCCGAGAGGCAACCTCTCCATGCTCTACCCTGTGCTACATTGCCATCCCTTTCTGGCCAGGCTGGGCCCTTTTCCTACCACACCCAATTTTTTACCAGGCCAAGTGTCTTTTGGCTCCACATCAGCTTCGGTAAATCCGAGTGGCTCCTTCAGTGCCCGTGGAGCTCTACCCTCACCCTAGGAGCTGCTCCAGCAGGTGAGAGTCATGCCAAGAGGAGAAAGCACTGAAACCACAGGATGTTCCCTGCATTGCTTCCCCAAATTTAAAACCACACCTCAGCCAGTTTTGTCCCCGCTGGATGTGAACATCTCCGGGGACATCAGCGGGACCCTCACTGGCACAGCTGCATATTGGAGGTGAGACTAGGGTGGTGAGCACCCCCGGGTGCATGCGGGGTGCAGCTGGTGGCCATAGATGCTTAGATGGGAACGCTAAGTTTTTGGGAGGATGGTGTGACCAAGGGTTGTGTTCCCCGGCTTTACTTTGCACAGGTACAACAGCCAGCTCGAGAAGGGTTTCCATGCCATCAACCTGCTTGCCTTTCTCCAGGGAGCGGTGCCTTTGCCCCTCTGCAGCATCTTCTCCGGGCTGGTAGGATGGCTGAACGAGCTGCCAAAATCTCCTGCTGCTGTGCCAAGGTGTTCTGCTGCTCAAAAGCCACCTTCGGCTGCTGGCGGCAGCAGGCCATGGCAGGGAGGATGCGTTTCCCTGTGCTGACAGACGCCTCTTAAGGCAGAGTGTCTTTCACACCTGGAGCTACCGATGTCTGCTGCAAATAAATTAATATCCCAGCCCTGTACGTAGAGTCAGTCCAGGACACCTTTGTGTGCCATGTGGGCTTTCAGATCCCAAAGTGACCTTGGAATGTGGCTTCAGCTGTTTCAGCTATTAGTGCACACAGAGCATTGAGCTTTCCCCTCATTTAGCCAGCTGAGGGATGCATCAAACCCAGGGTAGTATTTTACTGACCCGTAGCTGCCAGTAAGCCCTGCTGGCAGAGCCTCTCCAGAGCTGAGAAACCAGCCACTGCTGCATGTGGTTTGCAGCCGTGGGAGTCCGGGGCCATCCCTGCCTCCCAGCCGGGGCTCTGCCTGCCCTGCTGCCCCTGGAGAGCTGGCCTGGGTGAAAAACAACCCTTTTGTGGGGGGCTGGACTTTGGGCTTTGAAGGTGGCTCGGCTCGAGCATGGCGGTGCTGACACAGGCAAGCGGGGAAGGCTGGGGTCTCTACTGGTGGGTGCTGCCGCCAAACCTGGCGGGATGTTAAACCAGGGGTTGAGCAGGTTGGGCAGCAGTGTTTTCACTGGCCGTGCCTGTCCCCGGTGCAAGGCGCTCACCCGGACACTGCTGTTCCCCGTGCCCTGGCACAGGCAGCAGTTGTGGGGCCGTAGGACTCCCACCCCTGTGCTCCCCCAGCAAAGCCCAGCGGTCCCTTGCACAGCCCCTGCGCTCCCCAGTCGCTTGTTAAAATGAGTTTCCATTGTCTGGATGTTTTGTGGGTTTTGCCTATGACATTTTGCCGTAACATTTTGTGGTTTTATCTTTGTCCCCCCATGAACTGATAGTTGTTTGGCACTGTTATGACTGTGGTTTCAGTCTAGTTGTATTCCACAAAGAAAAAGGAAAGATGTTTCCTTCGGTGTCCCTTAAGGGACACATTGCTTTGAGACTTGTGGCCCTGCAGAGAATGCTTAGCTAAACAAAAGCCAAGTGTCTGTCACCGTGGTTGCTCAACATCCTACACTTATGGCAGCAGCACCGTTGATGTGTAGATGCAGAAAGCACTTACTGTACCCAGATGGTGTTTAAGCATGTGCACATGCCCATACATTTTTTTCCTTTTCAGAAACAGAAACCATGGGGATTTTTGGATGAAAACCCTGGATTATGCATTCAAATCCAAATTTTAGGCCAGACAAAAATTGCGGACTTAACATGGCATGTCTCGTTATCTAGCACCTGCAGACTTGCCATCTGATTTGATGCTATTTTGGAAATTTAATTCACCCCATTTCTCCAACCTCTCATTAGCTAGTATAGAAGCTGATGGTGGGACACACATTAGCTTTTATGGTATTTGTCTTCATTGCATCACAATACTGACATGGACCAGGTTAGCAAGGATTGTTTTCCATTTTCCATGGAAATATCCAAGAGTCAGGGAGAGAATTCATTGACAGAGGAGGTTTGCATGACTCACTGCCTGGGACTAAAGCCATTATGAGACAAGCACCACTTGCCATCATGTTTGCTGCAGCCTGGGAGTAGTGATGGCCAATGTGATCCAGTGTTAGCATGAGGATGAAGGCATCTGGGAACTCAACAAGAGCAGAATAGAGGAAATCCAGATACATGTTCCCAGCAGCTATTCTCATGTGCATGATGAGGCCCTGGTAGAGGATGGAGCTTGTGAACCTGGGCAGAGAACGGGGTGCAAATGAAGCCAAACCCTTTGGGAGAGAGTTTATGCAAAGAACTGAGATTTGCAGCTGGTCAGGAGCAAAAGAGGCTTAAATCAATGACGACAATTTAGGGCACCGAATCATACACCTCCATGTGAGCTGCAAAAGCCTTCCCTTACCAACTGTACACCAAATGAAACTGTGTTTTCTGATCTGAGGTGTCCAGTACAGGTCTAGAAATGAAGGTTTCAGCTTTTCTCAATCTTCTTCTTTGGAGTTGAGATTCTGGGAGCACAAGTGACACAGGGGCAAGAGATTACAGTGGGCAGGGGAGAGGGTGGTGAGCACTGCAGTGCTCATTTTCCACTGGATTATTGGGAGGATGAGGGCTTTCATTTGCCAGTTAAATAAGTGAGAGCAAAATAACTTCTCCAGAGTGTTTTGGGGAAAGGAACCATGAAAATTTATATAGATGGTCTTCCTATCTGTGCAGCCATGTCTATGAGGCTGTTGCACGGCATGAAGCAGCATTTAAAAAAATAATGAATAAGGATGTTCTGGAATTTTCAATCATGACATTTGGTGAGTTTACTGTTGTTTGATACTACTTAACGGAAGAATTTTTCTTGTCTGCTGGCTATTTTTGCAAGCTTCTTTTCCCAAATATGCTCTGTGAGGGTCCTGGGCAGTCAAAGAGAAGAAAACTCACTTGCATTTCATTTAGGGAACTAGCTGCTCCCTACTCTAAACCCCAAACAATCCTAAACTCATAATGTTATTTGCCCCAGGGTTTGCATATATGCAGCAAATGCAGTGTAGTCACCTGGAAAGAAAGAGGTAGCTTCTTATTTCCCTTGGCAATGTGCTTAATAATTTCCATAGTGTTGTCATTTTGCTTGTGAGCTATGAGCCACCTGGGGGACTTGGGCAGACACCTGCAACACATCTAAGCATGACAGCTACGGGGAAGGAAGATACACGTTACTGGTACACAGAAATGAAAATGGAACTGAGTTTCTCAGGCTGGGATCCTGTGGTGTATTGAATATCCAAGAGTGGTATTGAACTTAGTGGTAGCTCTGTGTGTCAGTAATTGCACTCTAATTTGTGCTCCACTTGAATGACAACCTAGCCCCCCTCTTTTTTTTTTTTAAGGCTAAAACCAGTTTATTATCATTTGGAAATATTAATCTGAGATAAATTCTGTTGACATGTTTTAGAAATGGCTAATAGTCTGTAGATATAAAAGACAATGGCTGTAAACTTGATCCTTCAGCTTCTCCATGTGAAAAATAAACTTTCAAAAAAAAAACCCCCCCCCCCAAACAAAGAACCCCTCCCAAATCTGTTCCCTGATCTAGTTATGGAAATTTTCTAAGGAGCATTCTCACTCAGTTTTTTTGCAAATAGTCAACAGAAGTCTGTTGACTGCATTAAAAGGAAAAAAAAAAAGCAATTTTAATCAATGACTAGAAAAAGTCACTTCTCTCAGTAGGTCAAGTACTGTTCAAGAAATAACAACTTAGTAGTTTGTGATGGGTGGCAAGGACTCGAAACACAAAAGTGTTACGACATGTTGCAGGTAGTCCCTTACTCTTAGGTGACTCAGCCTAAACCTCCGGGCAGGGGGAAAAGAACAACAGAAAAATGCCAGACCTGATCCGATGTTGTCTTAAAATCCTACGTGTGGCACTATGGCTGAGGCCTACAGAGAAGCTTCAACTCCCAGTTAAGCCCCCTGCTATTGGCTCGGTGTTGCTGGGAGCTGTAAGAGCAGGCACTTACCAATAGTAGAGCAAAAGAAGGAACCGGACAGTGTGACCATGACCTGGAGCCACCTCCAGTGTGGAAGGGCATAAGCCAGGGCGGTGAGGATGAGGAGTCCCAGGCTGAAGGCAAGCCGGTAAGTGATTCCCGCTGCCCTCCTGTAGTTTGAGCCAACAGACTCTGCAACTGCAAAGACAAGGCATATGAGCAAAAATAAATTGGTTTGGAGAGCAGGGGGAACGTAACGCCTGCCAGCTAAAACAACGTGGAGCCCCTGTGCGTAGCTGTGTTCTTGTTTGCTGTGCAGGTGTGGGTTTGGCTGGGAAAGCAGAGCAGGTCTGGGTCCCTGGTGTAAATCACAGGACAAGTCCTGAGCCTTCCTCCTCTGACGGTCAGCTGGGGTCCCTGCCTTTGAGGGTGTCAGGCCCTCACCCATTAACACAGGGCAAACATTGCTTTCTTCTTCCCACTCCTTCTAGCTAAGAACTACATGGGAAAAATAAAATAGACAGCTGGTACTTGCTTGCCTTCATCTCCCTCCTCCCGTACGCCTTGGGAACAGAGCCTCCCTACCCACCGAGCATGTGAAACAGCACAGCAAAATTCATTTTGGTACCAAGGCTGTGAAACACAAGTGTTATCTCTCACAGCACCACTTAGTGCCTCTCCCAGAAAACGATCATACATCTTTGAAGCATTTTCAATTAGTTCTTGTCTCTAGACCTTACCCTTCATTTTGGCACGTGCCTCCCCAAGTATGAACGCTCCCTAGTTTTCAGAGCCACCTCCTAATTACTCCATTTATGTCTATGAACTGGTGCAAGCTTGAGTCATAAACACCTGCATTTAAGCAAAGAGGTGCAGTTTGGCAGTAAATAGCACAGTGTCACTGTCTGCTCGTTACACACGGTTCCTCAAAAATCAGATGGCACCAGTGGGGGGTCAGCCCTGCTGTTAAACAGGGCCTTCCTGCCCATAAAGTGTAATTGCAAGCTGCTGTAACTGAGGATGTAGCTTGTCAGCCAGCCCCCCCCCTTGCTGACCAGTCCCTGTATCGGACAGAAGATCGTTGTCCAGGTGTAGCTCGGGCCAAAGGCCATGAGAACCCCTGAGACCACGTTGACGAGGACTGTGACCAGAAGACGGAGTTTGTGGCCAAACCTGCAGTGGGAAAGGAGAAAAGAGAAGGAAGAGACTCGGCTGCCTACAGGGTAGGGTGGCAAATCAAAGGATTTGAAGAGACTGGAGATGGTCCCTGTGCCCCTCTCTGTTCATTTTGAGTAGGAGTCTGTATCTGCTCTTCCTTTTGCAACATTTTTCAACTCAATGGAAGCTCAGGGGTCTCCCCTGTCCTGTATTTTCAAGTTGTTGCTCACTTCTGGTTAACGACTTGGCTAATGAGTTAAAAAAAATGCTCTGATATGGCTCTTCAGCCCACCTTTCAAAGCTGCAATAGCTTTTTAATGGAGATCTTGTTCAATAACTGTGATCTTTACCTATTTTCTCATCAACCTTGGCTGACTATTGAGCTCTTCTTGAGGAGGGTTTTGTACATCCCTGTTTGTCATTCCCTGTATCACCGTGTGTCACTGATAGTCAGAAATAAATTCTTTCCAAAAGAAACAAGCTTACTGGAACACTGGAAAGGCATTAGTTTTCTAGCTGACAGCGATAGATATTCAGTTAGAAGTATGATTTATAAAAACCATTAAATTATTCAATGCCCACTAACAAAAATAGCATGATAATAAATGCCAGCCAAAATAAATTTCTTCTCTTCTCCACAATAACATCAGCAGATCCCATTGCTCAAACTTTCCTCCTGTCATGAGCTTGACATACAGACATTTTTGACTCACCTTAAACTCCAGCCCAAGAGAGCCTCATCAGACCATGAGAGGAGCCTTCTCCCACAAAGGTCCTTTCCCAGTGCCCCAGGTCTGAATGGCAGAGGTCAATGCTGCATGTTAGCACTGACATTGGGAGCTCTCTAGGGACACAGGGGTGCCATTTACAAGACACCTGTGACTCTTGAATATCGAAGTCAGCACCTGGATGTGGGGCCAGAGACTGATCAAGCAAATGAGCAGGTCTAATCCCTCAGAGAGAAGCATATTTAGAAAGAGCTTATGAAACCTCCTCTGAAGCACCTGAAACATTTGCAGTTGTCCTGAGTACGGCAGGTTGCAGCAATCTCATGCATGGGCAAACTAGCACTCCAGCTGTGCTCAGGCTGTCTGACAAGAGGAGGATGGATATCTCAAATCCAGTAAACACAGAATTCATGGGCTTTTTTTACATTCCATGTACTAAATTTGAGGCTTCTGGGTTTGTTTTTGCCCTAAGCTCAACGCTCTCTGGGTATGTGTATTGGTTCTGCGTGGCAAAGTTTTGGTAGCTGGGGGGGCTACAGGGGTGGCTTCTGTGAGAAGCTGCTAGAAGCTTCCCCCCATGTCTGACAGAGCCGATGCAAGCTGGCTCCAGGATGGACCCGCTGCTGGCCAAGGCCAAGCCCACTGGTGATGGCGGTAGTGCCTCTGGGATAACAGATTTAAGAAGGGGAAAAGAACCTGCACAACAGCAATTGCAGCTGGGAGAGAGGAGGACCCCACGCTGGAGCAGGTGGGTGCCCGAAGGAGGCTGTGACCCTGTGGGAAGCCCGTGCTGGAGCAGTCTGTGCCTGAAGGACTGCAGTCCTTGGGATGGACCCCACACTGGAGCAGGGGAAGAGTGAGGAGTCCTCCCCTGGAGGAGGAAGGAGCAGCAGAGACAACATGTGATGAACTGACCGCAACCCCCATTCCCTGTCCCGCTGCGCTGCTGGGAGGGTGGAGGTGGAGAAATCGGGAGTGAAGCTGTGCCTGGGAAGAAGGGAGGGGTGGGGGGAAGGTGTTTTAAGATTTGGGTTTATTTCTCATTACCCTACTCTGACTTTGATTGGTAATAAATTAATTTTCCCCAAGTTGAGTCTGTTTTGCCCATGATGATAACTGGTGAGTGATCTCTCCCTGTCCTTATCTCAACCCATGAGCCTTTTGTTATATTTTCTCTCCCCTGTCCGGCTGAGGAGGGGAGTGATAGAGCGGCTTTGGTGGGCACCTGGTGTCCAGCCAGGGTCAACCCACCACAGTATGGGATTTTGTATTGCTCTTGGGTGCTTGCAGTGCAGGGACAGTGGTGAACTGGGGCAGGATGACAGTGAGCAGAGCAGTAGAAAACCCTCAACGCTATGACATGCACGTGCTTTATCTTAGCAGCAATGATAACCTACTCCCTCATGCCTTTTCATATTTTTGCTTGATAATAAACCTTGGTAAAAAGATCCTTCAGTATTTTGACATAGAGAGAGAGCATTTCAGCTATAACTGGCTGTGGGTTTGGGAGCTCCGGTTTCTATCGGCTCGCACAGCCATATGCTGCCAAGAAATGCCTTTGCTAGTGAACATGATTGCTTAATCCACCTCTGTGCTGAAAAGGTGATCTGCAGAGTGGTGCCTCTGATGATCACGGGATCTGCTTACTGCTGTTTCATGTCCTGTCATGCCTGGATAAGCAGCTGCTACATATCCCCTCCTTTGCTCGCATAAGCTGTGTACCATTATCCAAGCACCAGTTGTGGAAAAAGGATGGAATACTTTCAAATTTACTAGAAGATTGGCCAGAAAACAAGAATCTGGGTTTAAGGGAAAGAGAGGATGGGGGGCTGACATATATTTCCAATGCAAAAAAAACCCCAACACTTTTCTAAAATACATGTGAAGAAACGCAAAAATTCGTGTGAAAGTGTCAACCTTTGTCCTTCCTATCAAACAGGGGACTCCAGCCCAGGACTGAAGACTGAATGTAGGATCTTTGTGGTACTGTTGTAGCCATTTGATGTCTTTCACCTGCAAGAGCTTTTTGCCAAAGGTGTAGCCACACACAAGATATGGCCAGAAAGAGTTAATTTGATAAATCACTGTCTTCTGATGCAAAATCCGTTTAAGCAGAAAGCATAAAAAAACCATGGTCTGGTTCACTTGCAGTAAGATAATGGTTTACTGAGGACTGGAAAGAGGTCAGTCCAATCCATGCATAGGTGAGCTTCTTCGCAAGCAGGTTTGTCCGTGTGGAGGGACAGGTTGGGGTTAGCTAGGACTGTGGTAGCCACTTTCCCCACAAAGGTGGTGTGCACAACCCAACTGATGATGTGTTTGCCTGCAATGAAACAGGGGAGCAGTGACCAGCGAGACAAGCGCAGTCCCATCCTTATTTTGTGATATTGCAGAAGTACTACGGGGGACAGCTGTGCCCCTTCCTGTAGACCTTCCTTCTTGGAGGAGGGGGGAAGTGAAAAGAAGGGAATGGTGGCAATATCTGTCCAACAGAGATGATCTGGGGGCCTGATCAGCATGGGAAGAAAAGGCTATTGCTCATTGTGCTCTCCTATGTTCTGAGAATACAAAGAAAAAAAACCCCACATTTATCCAAGACAGACTGACTCTACAGGATTGTTCACTCCATGTTACCTTCACCTCTTCAAATTCCAGTCTCAGCCTCTCTTGCCCTTTTACTGAAAAATTTGGTAAACGTGCCCAGGAAGGTCAGCTACAAAGCATTAAATTTGTTCAGAGTCTAACCTAAAAAAACCCCACTGGGCAGATATATGGCACAACGATATTTGTGATGGAAAAGAGGAGATGAGGCATAATAATTTCTAGATCTGGCTACATACAAAGCCAAATGAGAAAAAGGAGGGACTGAAGAAAATTTAGAAAGAAGCAACTTCTATTTCTGTATCTGAGAAAAACTTTCCTATTTGGAAACTGATTTATGGCCATCTGGATACTGTTGAAATTAATGTGAAACAAATTTATCACAAAGCTGGGCAAATAGTTCTTGGTGCATGAGTTAACTCAAACTCAAAGCTCACCTTGCAGTTTGCCACTGTGAAAGAAAACAAAATCTCTTTACTTCTGAATGTGCAAGTTCCTCATGGAGCCACTGAGAGGCTGCAAAAGTGGAGCAACACCATGGCATCTCTGTGGATTCCTGGGTCACAACAGCCTTTGAAAGCAGGGGCTTAGGAACCACCATCCACCCCTTTGTAAGTGACAGATGGGCCTTTTGAGTCAAGTTTTAATTGCATTCATTTCCTCTTCGAATCGTGAATGTTGTTCAGTGACATGCAGGAAGCAGATAACCAGAGGAAACAGTTCATCTCACACCTGTCTACATACTACATACCTGTCTGCTATGTAGCCGATGTTTATGGAGCCAATAAAAACCCCAGCATTCACAGAAGACTGGAAGAGGTCCAGCTTCCAGGAGTCCTCACACACCAGGTTAAACTGCAAGGGCAACCCCAGTTAGAAGCATGGGAACATTCAACACAAACCATGGCTGTTTGAGCAGGAAGGAAACCGGTGAGACACAACTAGAAAACAGGCTCCCGAAAAGAAACCCTCCAATATCTTAAACCAACATCTGCGATACATCTTGTCCAGATTTTCTCAAGCCTTGTGAAAAAGTTACACACTGGAAAATGATTGCACAATGACACATAAGGACAGTGAGAAAGAGAGAGAAACTTTCAACGAACAAATTAAAAAGTTCAGAAAAATCTCACCCTCTGCTCCCCACTCATCCGCTGGAAATTTGGAGGATACTTGCAACATCATTTCCTTCCCAGATGCCAAGATCTATCTCTAAGAGTGTATTATCTCACTGTGTGAAAGCAGTGCCGGGCGTGAGAGGTGGCAGGGCTGCCATGAGCCAAGAGATGGCTGTCCCACTCCTCGTTAGTGCTGGCAAAACGCCCAGGATTGGGTTGACTTTTCTCTGCAGTGAACCGGTACTCTCTAACTTGCTTTTGATTTACAATTAACAGGTTACCAACCCGCACCCAGCGAGGGGAGGAGGGCAAACTGGTGTTAACTTCGCTACAACTGGAAATACTCATTCAGGTGTAACTAGACTTCAGCCCCGAAAGAAGCATGAATGTCTTTGGCTGCTTATTTAATCTCTTTCCAACCCAGACGAGTTTGCTGGGGTGGTACCAAACAGATCAGATCGGTTTCCCTGGCTTGACTGGCACAGAGGATGGCTGGGAGTGCTCTTTGCTGCCCCAACCCATCTGTCCCAAGGGAAAGTGAGGTGGAGTTGATTTGTAATGGTGACGATAGCGAAGCAAGGGAATGTGAATACCCTGCCTGAGGAAGCTGTAAAGTATCCAACATCGCAGTTTTTAAGAATGGGTTACAGAAACATCTGCTAGGCATGGTTTAGGTACAGTTAATACAGATTTGGGACTGGAGGAGAAGTAGAAGAGATCTCTCTTGAGGTCCTTCCTATGCTTCAGGTCTCTACATGCCTTTTAGACTGTTAATACTGGTATGCAGAGTTTTTCACTTTCTAAACTATTTGGTTTAGATAGTGTAAGTTGGAAGAAAAGAACGCTGCTGTTGCTAACTCATTATCTGACAAATTTAGCCCCATTTTCTACTTCTCCTTTATTGCACATGAGTATCTGTTTGGATTATCCCCCAAATGTGCAATTCCTCAGTTTGAGCTATGGGGTGCTACCCTCAATTTGGTGACTGAAATACTGAATTATGAGAATAGCCATTGCCTGACTGATGACAAGCTTGCAGTATTATCCTCCCAGGAAAAGCAATCATTTCCCATTATTTATCCCTATAAATCTTTGCTCTAAGTCCCTAGCAAGTCCTGATAGTCACTATTTATTAGCAGTCAGGCTCAGGCTGTGCCCCAAAAGCAAACTTTACCAATTCAGCATATTCTAGCTTCAAGGTGGGCTGGCAAGAGTGATTTTGCTGGACAAACTGTGTCTTACCTTGGTCACGAGAGAGGTCCCCGGGGAGCCATAGACCCAGCTGAAACCGGCCCCGCGGCCACTCCACTCGGGAACCGTGCGATTCAGCTGCTCCTCCAGGCTCCAGCCACATCGCTGGCTCAGCTCAGCCACCCCAGGACTGAAGCAGCGATGCTCGGGGGTGAATCCCAGCAAAAAACTCCCCAGGTAAATGGGAGTGAAGGTAGCAGAAAGCAGGCATAAGAGGGCTTGTTTCTGCAAGAAGTCAAATTCTCAGATCTGCTCTAAAATGTCATCCAGGGTTGGCATCTTTGTATGTTGCAACTCACTAAAATGTCTAACTCAGCTGCTTTCCAGGGCTTTGCTCTTCTCTGCATGCTTAAATAACAGCTGAAGTGTTTGCTCAAAACTCACCAACAAACAATTAATTAACTTCGTCAATTGTCAAGCCATGCATCGCCACCTTTGTTTCTCAAATGTCATTTGTAAACAAACTTTGGCTTTCTTGGTTTGGCCTCTGTTGGTATTTTGCTTTGTATATGACATGCTTGAAACACGAGAGCTGATGTCTTAGATTACGACCCTTTCAGTCTGTCGCTGTGAGTCCGTCAGTGCACAGTATGGGGTAGGTGATAATTCCTTTCTCCAGTATTTTCAGAGGCCATAAATATTATGAAAGCAATACTCTCCCTCGTATATATACAGCTGAAGAACGTTATACTCAAAATTACACTGGATACAGATGACCACTTGCTTGCTGCTTTGGGGGTGTAGAAGAGGACAATGCACAGAAGACACGACAGGGCAGATTTCTTTTAGGCACCTAATAGCTAAAGCAAAATGTTGCACCCCAAATAGGAAGCAGACCAGCCGCCGCAGTACAAGTTGGCACTTCTGGGTCAGAGGTGCCCACACCGAATTTGCAGGGGTTCACACGCGGCTGCCCTACACCCGAGGAGCTGAGAGTGGCCCCGAGAGCCATCGCCAGCCCTCGCGTACCCACCCTGCCCTCTGCCTCCTGCCCTGCGTCCTGGGGACACAGCGGGCAAAGGCTGCCATAAACCACGGCCCTGTCTCGCAAACACTTTGCAGCTCTTTCGTGTGAATTTATTAGGCAGTGCTAATATGTAAATGTGTGCTTAGGCAATGGAGACATCCTCAGCTGCTTTTACTGAGGGGGATGATTTATACCGTGTTCCCATAGCTGTGGTTGCATAAGGTCCTTTCATGTTGTTCCCCATTTCCCTACTCTGTGAACAATTAGCTTGTGTCAAATAATGTAAGCAATGATGGAGAACTGGGAGAAGTTCAGTGCAGCTGAACATCAAAAGTGTGGATTTGGACAAAAAACATCTATGGGCAAAGATTTCTGCCTGCAAATTTTCTGCAGACGAGTTTTATTACCCCTCTTTCTAAGCCAGACTGTAGCTTGTTTAGTGCTTCTGAAGGGAAACCCTGAGCAGCCTGTTGTCACTGAGTTAATTTCTCCCCGAGGAGCACTCGGTGACCTCTCTGAGTTTCATGAAGCACAAAACTAAACGATGAACCTTGGAGGGAAACAGAGGTGATAAGTAACATGATATTTTAAAGGCTATTAATAACAAGCCCTGTTGAGTTACAACAACTGGCATACCTAGGAACTGTCATGAATCACAAATGGGACTGCTGCTTTGCAATAAACATCTTTCAGCTAAGAAAAGACCAGACCTTTGACCATTTACAACTAAACTGTTTACCTATCTCTGTTCAGCTCTGTTTTACATCAGAAGCAGGGAATGAGCTATTCCCCCTGTTAATGCTCAAGGAGCTCACTGCACTAGCAGCTTTTAAACCTTGCACCCACCTCCACACAGACTACTCAGCAGAGCACATATTTGATGCATTTTTTAACAGCTAAAACCTGGGTCAGCCAAAACAACTAAAGGCAACAAGAGGTGCATAAAGCATCCTAGAAATCTGCTTTACTCCCTTTCCTGATTCTGCCTAGTGTACTTTCATGGTGGCGAGAACAAGAAGGAAGACTGATGCAAGTGTTGGGTTCATATGCCAGCTACGCTGGCAGAAAGTTGTATCTCTGCTTTTGAGGCAGGTATTGATGTTCTTTCTTTCAGAAAACCTCCAGTGTCACTTGAGTATTCTCTTGTATTGCCAGTAAGCAAAGTATTGTCTTAGAGTGGGAGTGACCACTGAGTAGCTTCACATACTGTGTGATGTCCAGAGGTTTTTGTTACTGACATCTGAGCCGCCCTCGAATATCCTGACAAGCCTTCTCCTGTGTATGGTAACACCAGTCTTAGGGGAACTGAGCGGTACATCCCACCAAGGTAAGGGCATGTCACTCTTGTCCCCTGGACACACCTGAGTGCGTTTGTGTGATCTCTTTAAGGTGTTTTGCAGCAGCGGGTTTTTTTTTTTTTTCATTTCACTGGGGACAAAGCAGGGAATAAGCATGCATGCAGTTCTGCTGGTGGATTGGAGCACACGTAATGGAGGCAGTGTGACAGCTTGCCAGTGACATCCGCACCGAGAAACCAAACGGGACTGTGTATGGGCTCAAGCACTGTCCCATACCCACACTGCTTAATCTTTACCACCCTCCCTAGTACTGTTTTGCCTGATTCCTGTTAGCACAGTCCTCACAATGCCCAGGCAGGTTTGGGGTGGTGATGCCGGACAGGCTGTTTCTGGCAGGCAGGACAGAAAAGATCACCCTGACTGGGGATGGTGTATACAGATGTAAGCCATGTCATGACCCATGCCTCCAGCAGGAAAAAGATGAGCCTGCACATTTTATTTATTAGCACAGATGCAGCATGACATCAATCACCATATAACATTAGGCAGCCAGAGGAGCAAAGTAAACAAAGCTGGAGTGCCTCTGTTAGCAGAAGACCCATATTGCCCTGCAGTGGCAGGTTTGTGAAACAGTGTCAGCTATGACAGGTTTACTGCAAATAATAAGTAATCCCTTCATTTTACAGTAGTGAAGCATTACCATGCCTGCTTTAAAACATGTCAGCCTTCCAAAAGCTGGGATAAGCATTCCTGTACTCTGACCTCCCTGAGCTTTAGTGTATGCTCACAGGGTTCGGTCAAAGGTGAACAAAGCGAAGCCTAAAACACTGCTGTAAAAAAATTACAGATACAAGACAGATCTAACCCATCCATAAAAACAATGCATACCAATAACGATAGTATATATAACTCCTGCTCTTCAGAGATACTGGTGTTCAGGTCTTTGAGAGTTTAGGCTAAAATGATTTATTAATTAGAGGTGCCTCAGAGAGACATTTCCATTCGGGCTCCTACAAGCCTTCTTGCCTGAGTAAATATTTCTGCATTGATTTCCTCTTAGTGAGTCAGTCTTTCATCCCTGCCATTTAGTAATGGTTTTGGTTAGGTGCTTCGCTATGTATTTGGACTTTATCATAGCTCTGTTTCCTGTGAGTATAACAAGAGCACAGATGTTGAACAGGGGGCTTTGAGCATGATGCCATCTGCCATACTCACATCCTACCATGGACCCGAGCAGGACATACTAGGTTCAGAGGAATGTGATGGAGAACCACTGGAAACATCCAAACAAACAGCGAGTCGTGCTCCCACTGGGGTTCAGGTACCTGAGGCAGGCTGAGCCAGCCTGATTTCTTGGTGCAAAGGTCTCGCTCCCCACCCTCTTTCCTACAGCCTGTTCTGGCACTTGTTGGTCCTGTGCTCCATAAATTGAGTCAACTCACTAAGTAGGCAGAGGCTGATCCTAGCAAATATCTGGGTAGATTTATCCTGCAGTAGTCAGTTGCTGGGGCTCAGTGAAGGGATGAGGAAGAATCAGCACGAGGGAAGGGACAGGACCGCATGGCTGGGACCCACTGGGAGAGGGAAGCTGGAAAAGAGTGAGAAGAAGCAGGAAGTGGTGATGGGGAGACCAGCTGTCTTGAACTTTTGGTAGGGCTAATGTCAGCCATGTGAAAGCTGAACATCTAGACTGAGCTAGCTGTCTACACCTGTTGTCCAGGCCTGTCCAGTCGATAGAGAAGGACAGGTACCTCCAAATACATATCCACATGTACAGCAGGAGCCTACAGCAGTGGTTAATAGCAGATCTGTGCACTCAGAGCTGTTAATAGCAGTTGGAGCACCCCGCAGTACACAGCTAGTCTAGACAAGGTGTTGACACACGGGGACATTTGTGACAAATTAACCAGGGCATAAAGTGCTGAGCTCACGGTGGGGCTGACTGCAGGTGGCCAGAGAACACCCGATCTCACGTGAATCCTGCTGGAAGAAAGGTGCCCATCAAAAAATGTTTACGCAAATCTGGACTGCCAAAGCGTCTGTGATACAGCAGTGCTTTGCGTCACAGGATCTCAGCTATTCAGATCAGCACTGAGGGCTAGATATCTAAGAGCTGACTATAGAGGGAGCCTACACACCTTGTTTTTAGGCTGCTCATGTTATTTCAAACAACACGTGTTTGCACTTGATATGTATTTGCACCATGAGAACGTATTTTATAACAGAGAAACAAAGTGTACTTTATGGTTGGCTCACATACTACTAACACATTTTTCTTAGATGATAATCACACTATATTTGGCAAAACCCTCTAGTTTTTGATTATTTACATCTAGATCCAAAAGTCACAGCTTGAGCTCATTTCCTCATTGAACACTAATTACCACCTAGTATTGTGCAACCTAGGAATATCTCACTTGCTGGCAAAGACAGCTCAGTGCACAGTCCTCACTCCTCAGCTTTTGCCATGGCATAGAGCATGACGTGTTGCTGGAGCTTGTTCTCTGAAAGTTCCATTTCTGCAGTCGTGAGGTGGCATGGCTTTTGCCAAGGGTAGGAGCGCTGCTGAGCTGCTGTGCCCATGGCATCTAGGTCTATGAGCTGCCAGAGTGCTCTGTGAGATGCTGCTTGGGCTGGGATGAGGGATGTTTGTGCTGCCTCGGGAAAGGGAATTGGCCCTGGGGAAGCTTGGCTTGTTGTGAACCTGTGCCTTGGTCCCCAGGGTCCTGCTGCTTTGCTCTGACTTCCCAAGGAGACGGCAAGGTCACTCCACAATGAGCTTGGGGTTTGCACAGCCGCTCTTATCAAAGGGGGTAGCGATAACAGGTTACCAAGGGGAGCAAAGAAGTCCAGGCAGCCCTGTAATTACCTGCACAGAGCCTGGAGGGTGTGCTAGGCACTTCAGGAAAAACACACAGGTTTTTGTAAATGCTGATCAGAGATTTTTCCTGAGCCCACCCNTCTGGAGGGGGTGACTACCTCCAGCAGCAGAGCCAAGGCTGGACCTGGCCAGACCAGCCTTCTCAGCTCCGGGGAGGTACAGCACAGGTACAGCACAGCCCATCTGCAGTTATCCTAATTTCTCAACCCGGCCTGCCGTCACAGCCACCAAGGTGACTGGGGAGCACATGGGTCCCAGGGCTTCAGCTTCCTGGTGAGAAGCCATGTATGGCTGGAAAGAACAAGCGCCATTGCCAACGGACTTGCAGTCCAAGTCTTAGGTTTGTAATTCTTTTGCGTAGTTGAACTGCTGATACCTGCTCTAAGGGTAGCAGGACTTGAGATGAGACAAGCAGTGCAAACAGAACAGGTATTACAAGGGTAGATCCTACACAAGGGACTTGATAAACGAGTGAGGCTGGAGTGAACCTGGGGACTGAGGCTGCAGCATAACGTACATTTCTGCTGGTGGCAAAGGTAGATTTCACTGTCACGATGTACTGGGTAACTGCACTCACAGTTACCTGGCAAGGGCTGAGGCGGTATCTCTTTCACCATTCTCAGCCTGGGCATAGGCACTCCTGGGGTGGTTTAAATGCATTGACTCCTTCTCTCTCACATATAGATGCTCCTTTTTGTTGCAAAATGAGTGGTTTGGACTGCTTAAAGAATCACTATCAAGAGTATTAGCAAAAATGATTTAGCAGGAATTTATAAAAAGCGCGACATCGCAAAGTTTGATGGCAAGGTTCACTCTATTACTTAATACATGGATGAAACGTACAAAGAAAATCAAGTTAGAATCAAACTAGAATGATTTATACAGAGACCGAAGAAAAGGCAATACTTATACTATACTTGCTATAGGATACCTGAATTCACACACATATGCACACAGACACTGAGAGAGAGGAGCAAAGGTATACTTGTTAAAAATTCCCTTTGAGTTCAGTGAAAATATTCACATCAAATGTCTCGGCATTTCTCTTAATGGGCGAAGGGTTGAGCCTCAAGGAGCGAAGGATATCAGCCCAGGTCCCGTCATCAGCTTTTAGTGACGGTCCTCTGATTTTCACAAACTGGAGATTTTGTGAGGTCTGAGAGGCATCCCTCTCAGGGGGAGGTGCTGGTCATAGCCTGCTGTGGTCCAGGAGAGCTCAAAGGACCTCAGTACAGCTGCTTATGGGTTTGCGAGATGATTGGCTTTAGTCATCAGCAAATTACTGGGATTCCAGTAGCACTGGTACTGTTTTCACATGAGCGACGATTCAGATAAGGGAGGTTCCAAGGCTGTCAGGGAATGACTAATATTCCTGCTCCCGTTCCCCGCCTTTGCCAGGCAACAGGAGTCCTTGGTGCGGTCAGTGCTGCTCCCCGTCTTAGCCATGCAAGAGATCCTGGTATGGTCAAGGGATGCTTAATCAACTGCCCAACTCATTACACAAATACTAAGGCCTAATAGGAGTTCCTGAGATCGTAGGGAGGCCCAGGGTGGGGGGAATGCACCACCACGCTTTTGAACCAGCAGCCCTGCAGAGGTGGGAGCTGCTCCGTGCCTTGGATAAGCAGGAAGAGGTGAGTTAAGTAGGTTTCGGATGAAGCACAGCTCAAAGAAAGCCTGTGAATTTGAAAGGGAAGAAAAAAAAAACCTAGAAGAAAGCAAACTGGTAAGTAGCAAGCAGGTTTGCTGTCAGGACAGCCAAAAGAAACTGACGTTTCTACAAAGGCCGAGAACTGACCCTGTTCAGCAAGACTTTAATACACAGTTAATTGCAAGCATTTAATTTTGCAGTAACATCTTGGGAGGGTGAATGCCTAATTAATTCCTAGATTGCACATATATATAAGTCACGTACTTACTGCTGTGCTAGGACAGGCTATCACAGCTGCACAGCATGATGTGAAGCATGGAGCCACCCCCAGCACCTCATCCCAGCTCAGTGTGGGGGCAAAAGTGGTGGCAGGGAGTGAGGCTGTCCTGCCTGCAGGGATCAGGGCAGGGGATGTCCCCCTCCCACCTCGGCGGGGCTCTGCTCCCAGCCCTGCTGTCCCGGGCAGCCTGAGAGGATAGTGAAGGTGACAAGGGAGCAGCACATCCCACCGCTATTTCCAGCTTCGGGGGGCCCCGGAAATCTCAGAAATCTCTGCTTTCTGGAGCTCTGCCCCGGCCTGTGCCTTTCTTCACTTCTACACGGTGGGGACAGCACCTACCCAGTGGGGTCTTACTGAGAGGGGGAGAAGGGGGTGTTTCTCTGAGGGATGGGAGGCTGCATGGAGGAGAGGGTGACCCTCTGTCTCCTCAGGCAAGACTGCATGGGGGCAAAGTGTCCTGACCCCAGGAAGATGGAGAGGAACAGACAGATGGAGAGACTTCTCTTGTCCTTCAAGACCAACTGGTCCTCTTCAAAGAGCCCAAACTCACCTCTCTGCCCTGCCACAACCTGCAGCCCTGACTCCTCCTGCAGCCCCTGTCCTTGGCCTGACCCCTGCTGAAATCCCATCTGATCCCTGAGGTGGCAAAATACCATTACCTGGAGTGCTGGGTTGTCTCAAGCCAACCCTAACAGAATAAAAAATGCTATAACATTATGAGACCCGATTTTCTGACAGCCCTGCTCCTCGTGTACCCCCATGCAGCTGTTAGGATTCTGGTGTGAATGCTGCCTAATGAGAGACAGGCAAGTACAGAATCCCCCACCTATACCATGCCAGAAGACTTCAGCTTCAGTGTCATTATGCAGATTATTCTTGGATTTTCTGTATGATCCTAAGTTGAAGCACCATTTTAGCACTTCTGTGAAATGAGTAAACACACACATCTCTTCTGGCTTGGTTATAAATTGCTTTTCTCATGACAGAAGGCCAGGAATCAGACACACAGCGCTTACTAGAAAGAGCAGTGAAGCAGCTAAAACTGATGTAGAAAAACGGTTATTGGGGGTCAATCAAAGCAACAGATTTAGTGAAAGACTTTTTGCCTCTGAGTATATTTTTTCCCAATGCAAAAGGAGTTCTGATATATTCTGCAAGCTTGAATCTTTGGGGAGTTCAGTACCATATGCACACAGCTGTGTGTCAGTGTTTACACAATTCTTATTAGCCCTGATACTTATACTTCTAAAAGGGCTTTCTGCTCACCAGGGGATGCAGCTATTGCTTCTGTTCAGATTGCTTGTAAAACCAGCCCTTTTGTAGCTGAGAAATGGCACATTTGTCCGCGAGCTTCCGTGTTCAGGTCTGCTGCTTCTGACACCGTACAGGTGCAAGTGAGGTGCTGCCCCAGTAAAGAGGAGGTATCCAACACTACTTGCCATGGTAGGTGCTCCCAAGACTTCCCTTCTGGAGAAGTTGAAAGCTCCTGCTTTTAAGTTTTATCTCCAGATCTTAGCTTGTGTTGTAAATCTTTGAGTTTTGATATCTTCTGATTTGGTTTTATGGCCATTTGTGCATCTGTCTACACTTCTGGGAGATAACGAAACGTACTGATGGCACAAATCCAGTTGCAGCTACAAATGAGATAACGCAAACACAATCTCTCAGGCTCTGCAAGGATAAAGAAAGCTGCCAAGGAGCAACAGCAAGAAAGCATCAGTAGTTTAACCCCAAAGGGAACACACAGACCCAACGTTCATGGACAAGCAGATGGCCTTTGGTAGAGAATTGGGGCTGAATGCTACGAACCCATCATGACTGCAGACAGCCCCGCCTCACTTTATCCCCAGGATTGCTGAAATTTCAGTGGGACTAACTAGACTAAAAGAGGCTGGTCAGAGAAGTAATGGGAGTCAGATTCAAGGGCAAGGAAACTAGTTAGCAGGCAAGGTTGAAGCCAAACATATACCATGTGGAATAGGACTTAGGAAATAGAGACCAATGTTTTCTGGTTGAGTCTTCCCCTGCAATGGCTAACTTTGCTGCCCAGCAGGCTTTGGTGCTCCCCTCCCCGCTGCAGTGGGTGCCTTGATAACTGCCTCCAGTGTAAGAAATGAGGTAGTGGGTGGAAGAATTGACGAGACAGTGATGGTCACCATTAGATAAGTGGTTTGGGACAGTGGTAGGTGAGAAGAAGTCGCCCACATGCTTCAGTGAGATCATGCTGTTACCCTTGGGCATCCATAGGGTTGGTCCCCTCCTGCACAACCAGCTTTTGAAGTGAAACAGCCATGGGAAAGCCTGGTCACTTTACAGCTAAGGGTGTGGGTGGAACGATATTACTGGACTTGGCACTTTGTACGGATGAACCATAAATCCAGCGCGGGGACACTGTTGGGCTGGAGCGGGTCAGCTCTTGAGTTGGGAGGAGTTGGCTAAGTGAAGGCAGGGGAACTTCCTGCAGAAGAGCTGTTCTCAGTGGACTGAAACTAAGGCACTGAGTCAAGCATATTCATAAAGTGACTGCAGAAGCTCAGCCTTTAAGTCAAATAAAGATAAAAACAAGGACAAAGTGCAGGAAGCATTCCCAGAAGGAGCCACAAATTCAAGTACAGGAGCAGCAGCGTGTCCCCGTGTGTGCGTACATGAGGGCAGTGCAGGGAGGGTCTTGCGTTACTCCGCAGGTGATGGACAAACAGCGCTGGTCTCACTCTGTTTTCCTGAGACGGGAGGTGGCGGAGCTGGTGGCATGGGTGGTTTTACAGTGCACAGGCTGTTCTCCAGGGACATATTTTGGACTGAGTGACCTTGTAAAATGTATGTCCTGACTCTCCTACAGAGCAAGCTGCCCATTCAGTACAAGAGGTTCCCAATAACTTCTGAAGTAGCGGGTTGCTCCCATAAATACAAGAGTAAGTGGACTATGAGTGTATCAGGAAATTGTGAGACTAAATCTTCATTAAATATATCTCCATGAGTCTCTAAGAGTGGAAGTGGGTGAGCAGGGTGGTTAGTCATACCTGTGGGGAGCATCCAGGTGAGTGACCCTTCTTAGCCTTACGTGCAATAAAGTATGTGTTATTACATACACTTTTGGGCTGGGCCATAGCTACGTCACTGCAACATTAATATTTAACTGCATCTGCCCCTCAGTTACAGCAGAAGATGCGGTGATCTCAGCTTTTCCACCTGATTTCAGGGTACGTCTCTGCTGTGACCTGCAGCAGAATTGTCCCACACCAGTAACACCAGTGCTGGTTCCCGGGTCACACAGCACACAAAGCTGACCTGAATCAACCAGAGGCAAACACATGTTTCTGTTGAATTAGTGCACGTGACACAGGGTCTATGCCAACTTCATGCTTTCACATCCGTTTCAAGGCCAGCCCCGGGATGACAGGTGATACCCAAGCCAGCAGGCAGCGAGG
This sequence comes from Pandion haliaetus, assembly GCA_013401275.1. Classification (NCBI taxonomy): domain Eukaryota; kingdom Metazoa; phylum Chordata; class Aves; order Accipitriformes; family Pandionidae; genus Pandion; species Pandion haliaetus. Next base: position 58,521 of record VYZV01011578.1, read on the forward strand.
GACCTGAGCCCCCCCCAGATACTGCTAGAAGGTCTCTTCAATACTTTCTGGACAAACCATCACCAGCTGAGCATGTTTATGCAAGCTCTGTTTTGCATCATTTTTACTCAGCGCTAGGAGCCTTACAGCTACACTGACGGCAGCCTCCGTGCCTGCCATTGCTCCTGGTAGTGCATGGACAGTCCTGTGCATCAGGCATGTCTGGTGTCTGGGCTATGCGTGGCTTCACTTCTTGAGAAACATTGTTTTCTTGAACTCCACAGGCACAAGGGAATAGCGGCTAGAAATACAGCTATTGAGAACCATACCCAGCAGGAGGGAGCATGCGCTTCAATGAGTTGGGGCAGGGTAGGTCCGGCTGGGTATGTAGACCTCAGCAGAGACTCCTTTTCCAGGCTGGTCCTGGAGTAGATGTACTCTGTGGTGGTTCATACACTGGTGCTCTGCTGAGCTGATCCACACTGCCAACAGACTGCAAAGCCATACCCAATGCAAAACAAATCTGACAGTTACCAAGCAAGGAAAAAATACACTGCAGACTCCCAAACTCCCATCTTATCAAGAACATCCTGTAACACTTGTGTGTGCTCTTAGGTAATTACAGGTGGCAACTGTTACGAGAAAAGCTTTTAAGTAAGTCAGACGATAGCATGCAAGAACTTTGTTTAAACTTTTGTCTGTGTTGTGGTTATCTTGGGGTTTCCAGGCTCAGTGAACACTATGAAAAAATAATCTTAAAAAAATAGCCTCTAGATCTGCTAAATAAAACTGCTGCATAGCAAGTGAGAAGCTGAAAAACATCTGAAAACTTTCAGAAGCTCCAAAGAAACGAGCCGAGGTTTTCTAAGCAGGCGCTGGGAGTGATTGGTGACGCAAGCTGAGTGCAAGGTTTAGTGGGCATGGTTGACGGTTGGACTCAATGGTCTTAAAGGTCTTTTCCAAACTAAATAATTCTATGATTCTATGATTCTAAGGGCTTGGGAATGCCACGTCCCCGTGGAAACCCTGTGGAGGTTGTGGCAGTATTAGTTCTCCGTTAACAGTCAACAATGCTGATTTTCAGCATTGCTAACCTGTACCTGAGAGTGACAGCCACTGGATGAGCAGTTGAGCTTCCCCTCACTCCTGTAACTGCTTTTGGTCCCCTCCTGGGGATGAGACCCCCCTGCTCCCACGGCGTGGCAGCCGACAGGAGCCTGTGCCCAGGCGGTACCCGCAGCGCCGTGGTGACACTCGGTGATGCAAACCCCATGCAGCTCCCTGCGAGTTCAGTGTGATGTGGTGAAGGTTTTGCTGTTAGAAAGATGTGACTTGGTGCCAGCTGGGCTGACACCCGCATGGGCAGGACCCCCAGAGGGTCCTGCCGTCCCTGCATGTCCTCATTTTGCTCCTTGATCCTGGGGTCACACCGCCCATGTGTCATGTCCCCACTCAAGCTCAGTGCCTTGCGTGCCTCCTTCTTCTGCAAACACTCTTTGTGATCGAGTTTTTCTAGCCAGGAACCTTTGCATCAGGCCTCAGCGCACAAACCCTTGCCTCGGCTGCCCCTTGGGAGCAGCCTGTGCCACTTTGCTGTGACCCGGCCTGGCCGCTGCCTGCTGCCATCACCAGCCAACAGTGTGACACCACTGAACTTCAGTGAGCCTCATGCACGTGCACACACACACACGTATACATGTACACACAGAATGTTAGTTTATTCCTCTGAGAAAATTGAGTGGTAAAAGGAAACCCACTTCCACCAGGACAGCATCAGCTGCATGCCTGACCTCAGCCACCATCTCTTGGACACCACAGCAGAAGACAGTAAGATGCTGAATGCTATCTTGGACAGCAGCTTCCCTGCTGTGTCTCTGATATAATTTTTTCCTTGCATGGGAGGCCAGCTTCTTCTGAAATACTGCCTGCAGTGACAGCACTGGAGAGACCCCATGAACACTCATGGCTTTGGTGAGGACAGGCTTTTACTACCCTGGGGTCACGGCTCGGCACCACAATGCTAACAGTCAGAGCTGCCTGCTGAGCTGTCCCCAGGGAGGACCGAGGGACAAGGATGTCTCCCGCCTCCTTAGCCAACCAGGAAGCCCTTCTCCTCTCCAGCCCTGTGGTGAGTATCTAACCCAGGCCCTTCTTCTGCCAGGAGCCTTCAGACGTGGCTCCAAACCTCACTCAGCTTCTGTACGGCTTCTCTACCACTGCAAAGCATGGGAGGAGTTCAAGGCTACAGCAGCAGCGAAAAGGACCTCCAGATGCCAGCACCAGTCGTGTTGGTGAGGATGGAGCTCTCTGTGGCTACTGTGGCTCTGGGAAAGGTGGCACAGTGGGGCCTCTGCTCTTGCTCACTCGTGTGGACTCACGGCAGGAGGTGGAAGCGATGCCAAACACAGAGCCAGGCATGGCCAGTTGTCCACGGTGGCCACCGCTTTATCCCCTGCCCCTGCCCCCTGACTATTCCCAGCCCTTCCATGTCTCCTTGGGGCCAGCAGAGCTGTGGGGCCACCAGAGGAGCTCAGCAGCTCTCCCATGGAAACCTGGCCCTGCATGGTCATTGTGCCAGCTAACCTGGTCCTTCTCCTCTCCCCCTGTGCCTGCTTTTCACAAGTTTCCGTTTGCCCAGCTCACATGAGTAACAGTGTTTTAAACAGATCTTTGCTCCACAAGTTGCCCTTTGCTCTCAGCAAAGCATCTGATGGCCAAACCCACCTGCAGGCAGGGAGAGAGGCTGCGGCAGCAGCAAATACCAGCCTGTGACAAGAAGAAACCGAGGAGAACTGGTGAGGATGAGTGGAGCCAGGCAGCCAGCCCTCACCAGAGCAAACCAGCAGCAGACGATGCCATTCTTCTCCCCAGCTCTTTCCCATTTCCATCCTCATCCCTTCCCAAACAGACTGCCCCATTTGCTCTTAACCCCCTGCCCCCAGTTTTGCTGGTTTTATAATAGTATCTGTTATCTGTGCTATAATAGCCTCCATATTTTCTACCTGATCAGCAATTCCTTTAAGCTACTGCTTCCCTGTCATCATACAGTTAATGCTTCTCCTTTCTGGCATTTCTCATGTTGTTACCTTATAATTTCTCATGCAGTTATTCTGTTTGTGTAGGTACAGGTCAGGGTTGGCTGTTTGCCTGCATGCCTCAACAGAGCAAGATAGCTGTGACAGCCTGGAAGTGAGCGTGGGTTCATCTGGCTCAGGTATCACTAGCACAACCATCTGTATGGGCAGCGTGGGGTTAGACCCAAGGCCTGGTGAACAAAACTGGCTTGGTACCACCACAGCATGCAACTGACAGGAATAATTTTGTTATTTGGCACTACTGTAGGTTTTTGCATGGTATGTTCTGACAAAAGCATAAGAAAACAGAGCTGAAGTTAAGCAAATCCAGCTTGACTTTGTTTCCCAGCAGCAGTGAGAGGAAATGGCTTAGCACAGGTAAGGTAGGCTGTGGTTGCTTGGAGCTTTGCAGGGAAAAGGAAACACAGAATCATCACAGACTGGTTGAGGTTGGAAGGCACCTCTGGAGGTCATGTTGTCCAACCTCCTTGCTTAAGCAGGGCCACCTAGAACAGGTTGCCCAGGACCATGTCCAGACAGCTTTTGAATATCTCCAAGGATGGAGACTCCACAACCTCTCTGGTCAGCCTATGCCGGTGCTTGGTCACCCTCACAGTGAAAAAGTGTTTCCTGATGTTCAGAGGGAACCTCCTGTGGTTCAGTTTGTGCCCATTGCCTCTTAAAACATCCTTCTTAAGAACGTGCTTTAATCCCTTCCTGGCAAAAATTCTTCGGCTTCTGTACACAGAAAGCTGGACACAGCCTGAGTCAATGAACCTCTAAAAAACCCAGGCACAATATGAACTAACAAGGATCACAGCTGGGACTATGGTTGCCAGGTCCTAGGCCTCCTTATGCAGGTCACAAGGCTGGTGTTTCCCCCTGGACTGATGGCTTTATGGAACAGGAGAGTAACAGGAGGAAGGTTTTCTCATATTGTACACAGTGTTTTTCAAGTCTGATTTGTCCAGGAGAAGGTTCATCCCCAGAGGAGGGAAAACTGAGTTGGAACAGAAGAAAATGACAATAAAGCGTGATGTTATGGGAAAACCGAGGAAGAAACTTCCCTGAATATAGAAAAATCAGCGAAGGACTAGCGGGGAAGGCCATGGACTTCCAGAAGATAAACAAGCGGCTTCCTTGCTGAAAGCTGACATATTCCTTAGCTAGTGCCACCCCTCTGAGCAAAAGCTGTTACCTGGAAAAAAGTGAAAGAGGTATTCCTGGTGTTTTAGAATAAATTGCCATTTTAATCATATTGCTGAAAGAAAGGACGAGAGAGAGAGAGTGTTTTTCCCATATTAGTTGTACCCTATGTGTTACAAAATTGTCAGCCATCCCTTTGGAAAATGATTGTGAAGAGGCTGGAGGGTGGTGACGATGCCATTAAGTCCCTACCAAGCTGGGATGAGAGCTGGGAGGGTGAAAGCCAGGACCTACAAAGCATTAAGTGTGTGTCAGACAGCCTTCCAGAGGTGCACAAACCGCTCTGACACGTGCATCATCTTGCACCCCTGCTCTGCCAGCCTGTGCCAGATGGACAGCAGGGCTGGGATGTGCTCTGCTCCCCCTTGCCCCCATGGGAAGCCCTGCTGAGGAGAGGATGAAGTCCATGCTCATGCCTGCTCACTGTGCGGGAGCATAAAGATCTCCTTGGCTCTGCTGGCCCAGGCGTGGCTTGTTGTTGTACACAGCGCTGGAGGGGGATAGTTATGTGAGGCGTCAGGATGGTGCCAGCAGCTGTGCTGATGCATATATGGAAATGATATGGTAACGCTGCTGTTTTCATTTATTAAACAAACCCAAAGTAAATCCCTTTTGCTTTTCTTCAGCTATCATTTTGCTAAAAATACCATATGAACTAATCCTCTAAATAACCTTCTCATAAAGCTCATCTTTGGATTAGTCTCCTAAATCTAAGTTTCAAGAAGCTGGCAGTTAGTCCAGTAACTGCTTGTTCACTGAAACTGGTCCATTCCCCATCTCCTCGTCTCAGCATGGAGGAGCAAGTAGGTGGGACTGGAAGTACTGGCTGCCCCAGAGGACTGGTGGTGGGCCTGCCCTCAGGGAAGGCCACCCACCAGGGCAGCAGACGGCACTTCCCCAGACTTTCCAAGACCTCCCCAATTCCCTATTCCACTGCAGCTGGCCAGCATGGAGCTGGGGAGGGAACTGTGGTCCCATTCCTTGTCTGTGGTTGATGATGTCCCTTCATCATTCAGTAGCCCCAGCTCTTGGCTACTGCATGGCTACAAGGGCTGAGTCAAGGGTTGCACACCTTCTGCTGAGAGCGGTCTGCGAAGGGGAGCATCCTCATGCTAGGAAGAACAGTCTTTTGCAGATGATGCCTTCCAGTTCCTGGTGCCCAGGGCTTTCCACCTGCTGCCATATTTTGCAGCATGGTGACACTGCCAGGGTCTACCTGTCGGAGTTTCCTGATCACTGCACTCCCCTTACATAAGGTCCTCTGTTAAGGTATGGGTTTGGTATGTAGACCCTGACGACTGAAAGCTCAGCCTAGAAATATAGCAACCATCTCAGGAACTCCCTCTGCCACCTGCATTATTTTGTCTGGTCCAGCTTCCCGAGATGCAGGTGTTAGACTTTCCATGCAGTCACTGCAGGACTGCTTCATGTGGAAATGGATACGAATGATGCAACCTTTTCAGAAACTCTCAGCTTGAACTGGCCTTTGGTTTGGCTCATCTGGTTGCTCAGGATTTCGGGATCTCAGACCAATGTAAACAATTCCTTGATTTTTGAATGTTTCTTGAATCATTCTTGCTTTGCATCTCCACATCAGATATTTACATCTTCGTATTTTTTTCTTAAATACACTCAGGAATGTTTACTAGGGAAGGGAAAATACAACAAATCCTGTGTAATAAATACACTGACATTTAAAAGCAAGTAAGGGTTAAAACAACTGAAAGCACTGAGTGATTGAAGTACCCTGTGGTAGGTCCACATATCCCAAAATGCCCATTTTAAATACTGTGCTAGATGCTGGATTGTGAACAGCGAGCGTGTACGCCCAGCTAAGCGGCCTGATGAAAGTGTCCTGGTCCCTCTTCCTATTAATAAAGCATGTTAATCAAGCAAGAGGTGAGAAACCAGCTGTAAAGAATTCCTTTGGGTTGGTATTGTGTGGTTAGGACAAAGGACACAATGTTATAGCAGAGATAAACTACAAAAACAGAGTCAACTATAAATAGATTGTTACCACTAAGGGCTTCCAAGAACAACTACAGGGAGATTAGAGAAAGGCATTGAGGAATTACTCGTTCCCATCCATCCTTCCAGGAGGACTCGAACTTTTGCTGGTGCATTTGTGTCTCTGCTGCTGTTCTGAATTTACCCCACTCCTGCAGCCTTTTGTATTTTCTGCAGAGATGTATCTCAGTTCTTTTTCAGTGGTGGTAAAAAAAAAAAAATTGTTGTTATCTTGGAAAGCCACAAACAGGAACTTGCTGAGACTAAATCATTTTTCACATAATTACGAAATGTATATTTATTCTCCCACGTGGAGTTTGATCAGGTAGACATTCAGGCTCATGGGGTACTTCGACCCTGAATTGTCTTCTACACCAAGTCATGCTGCTTCTACCCAAAGCCGGCCGTAAGATGGATAGTGGTGGTCTAGGAGAATTGCTCTATTTTCTCCTTCTCATATGTATGAATGCTAATATTTTTGTTATACTGACCAGCTTAGTGGTCTTCAAAATTCCTGAGAGTTCTCAGCAATAAAAATTATGCAATAGAAAGGCCACAAAAAAGGCTTGCTGGGAATATTTGATATGGCAGCAAACTGAGAAATGGTAGAAAGTAGATAAAAAAGACCAATGTTAGAAATTCTGCAAGGGGTTTTGTGTTTCGGGGTTTTTTTGCTTTTTTTTAATGAAAGTCCCACTTCAGAAACAGCTAGGGAAGCAGACAGCTAGTGAGTGGCACCCCCAGAAGTCTTCATTGCACCAACATCCTTCTTGGTATGGTTTAAACGTTTCACCTTTAGTCTCACAAAACAGGGCTGGAAACTTTCATACACGGCCCTTTTCTTAGTATTTAGAGCTGTTTGCTTCCAAACTTGATGGAAACTGAGTCACAGGGGAGGGATGTGCAATCATGAGAAATCACAAACAAAACTGATGTGATTTCCCCCCATCATTCCAGGCCGGACTTGAGGCAGATGTGGCTGAGAGAGAAAGCAAGCTTGTGATTCACAGCTGTCTGATAACATGGGGGGACACAAACATTTTTGTTTTCTCAGGAATTTACAGCCATCTGTAGAAATACCCATTGTTCATTCCATTGTGTGAAATAGCCTTTGGTGAACTTGTCTTATCTCATGGCCGAAATGCTCGGTTATTCCAAGTCATTAGCAAGGGTCCTGATGAGTGCGCTGTGGGATTATGGCATATTTATCTGATCAGGAAGGCAGAGCCTGGTGCAGCCCCTCCGCTGGCCTCCAGAGTGACCGGGTGAAGAGGAAAAGGATGAGGGAAGCCACATATGGACTATAAAAATGTGTGTGTAGGAACCCCTTTTCCTCTGGCTGCCCCTCCTTCAGCTGGCCTTGGAAAAGCTGATGAGCCCTTTCGGTTCCTCTGTCTGTCTCAGATACTGAGCTGAAATCCTGATGAGCAGGTGGTCCCAGACGTGCTTGGAGAGACACAGGTTTCTGCTGCTTTCCCTGAGTAGGATTAAAGTCAGTGGGGAGCAGACACAGGCTATCCACCAGCACCCAAATGTGTGGCACCTGATCTTCTCTAACAGGCAAAGAGGAATAGTGCGCAAGTACCACGGTGGTGAAACAGCACTGGGTTTGGGTAAGAAAACACAGACCCACCAGGATCCCATTTGCCTTGCGGCAGAGGATGCTTTGCCCCCAGAAAGAGGGGGCAAGGGGAGGTTTGGGGCAGCGGGGAAGGAGCCCCTGCTGCTGGCTGTGGTGGGGATGAGCCTGCGGGAGCCCCAGGGGCTGTGAGAACCGAAACCCCGTGTGCCCCCCACCCTCTGCACCGGGGCAGCAGGAGGAAAAGCTGAGGGTGTGAGAATGAGCATGGGCTGCGGGTGGAGGATGGCTTCCTCCCCTACTGTAAGGTTTTCACCTACACGTGCTCAAAATGACATAGATAGGGGCTGTCTCTGGTGCGGTCACTACTGGTCTGGTTTGGGGTTTTTTTTCCTCTCCTGTGAGGAGAGAAACAGGAGCCTCTTTGCTCCTGTTTTGCTTTTCCTTTCACTCTCCACTTTTTTTTTTTCCTCGTTTGGATTTTCCCTTCTCTCCCCGTGTCCCCATTTTCCTCTGCTGTTTCAGCTGCTGTCCTAGCGATGAGTACAGATCCCCCTGGTTGTTGTACTCTACAGTTCCTAGAACTACATTTATTTATATTTGTTCTTGGAACCAAGATGGTAAAAATAGCCTAAAGGCCATGGAAATAGTGAGGGAGGGGAGTATAATGCATTGTGCATTGCTTTCATGGATTGCCAAAAGGTGGAATCCCTGTTGATTGGAATTGACTTTTCCCATGTCTCAAAGTCAGCCTGCAGCTTGCTAAGTTGATCTGGAGGCCTGGGAAAGGACATACTCCATTGAGTAGAGCTGCCACCTTTTGGGAAGAAAAAGAGGAATCTGGAAGAAGAAGAAGGGGGAGATAAAAGAAGATGAAAGTGGGTGGTGGGAGGAAGAGGAAAGATTAATAAAGTGAAGGGAAAAAAACAACAGCAACAAAAACCAAAACACAAGAACTGTCAGAGAAAAAGCTGCATGTAATTTAGTGTCCTGACTTGGAATGTGGTTGTACCATGTGTGGGAGAGGGGAGTGTAAACATCTCTAATTGCCCCATGAAGAGGTCTTGCTCTGATCTCAAAAGATCCACTATTTATTTAATCTCCAAAACTGAGCTCCTATATCCTTTTCAGCCTGGCTTCTTAATGAGATATGTTGTAACAACGTGAGCCCTACAAGCACGCGATATTTCTGGGGCTGGCGTCAGGCTTCTGCCCTCCAGTATGGAAGAGCAATGGTTTTTGCACAGGAGAGCCAAACCGCAGGATGCAGCTGGAAGGTGCATGAAAGGTGAAGTGAGCAGTGAAGAATGATGAAGGGTCCTGCCACCTTCTGCTCTGTACCAAGCTTTGCCGTTATGACCTGTGCAACGTACTTGGAGCTACTACTGCCCGGTTCCTCGCGGCAGTCTCTGCTGCAGGGTCAACGGTTAGTGGAGGTACAGAGAATTCCCAAAGGCAGGGCTGTAGAGATCCCTGCCCCTTCTCCTGGCACGGAGGGCTGGAGAAAAGACTGGTGTAGGCAGTCTCCTGGCCCTAGGATGATGTGATGCTGACTGGTTTGCATCCCTGCTGCTTGGGGCTATCTAGTCTATAGCAGATTTGTCTGGGGGAGGAATATTTGGTGCAATATGAAGCTGCATCAAGCAGTGAGATAACAGGCAGGGTGGGTGATTGCTGCCCAAGCCTGTTCCCAGGCCCTTTTTTATTTAGCAAGAGGCATGTGTCTGTAGGAGATCAAAATCTAGGTCATGGTTTTCTGCATAACTTTATCATGGAAACAGTGCTGTTATGTAGGATGGTGCCCTCAGGTGTCTGCAAACTGGCTGATGTCACTGCCCCAATGCTTACAGTGTTCTAAAGAAGGACTTTGAGGTTTTTGAGGGTTTGTGTGAAGCACTGGCAAAGGTTATCCAAGGTGTTGCAGTAAAGTTGTAACTTTCCAGCATTCGGTCGGAGTAGCTGTTGATCCAAACGTCTTATGCTGCTACCCAGGCAGGTATAAATGGTAGTCTAGTGCCATGAGTGTACAGGGAGTGTATGTGCTTTCCCCTCTAGACTACATAGTCTTCATTCTGTTTCCGAAATAGCTTTGACATTTGGGCTTCTAAACAGAGCTCCAGCTGAAGATGCTCATGGTTGTAATGTAGTTGTACTTCTGTATCTCTTTCTCCTCTGCCGCCCTTTCATCACCACTTCTGCCTCTGCTCTTTCCCTGGCTTTCTGCCTTCCCACTCTTCCCCCTCCCTCTTTCTGTTCTCTTCTCTGCATCTATTTTTACTGCTTCTGCCTTCTTCATCAGTCAACATCTCCCCTGGCTCTTTCTTCCCTTCCTTCTTTCCCAGTATCAAAAAGCATCATTTTTTACTGTATGTATGTATAGGATAAAATATTTAAAATGCTGGTTTGACGCTGAGATCTGTCCTCAGAGATTTAAAGGCATTCTTTCAAGAGGTTACAGTTGCAGGCTTTGTATGCAAACCCATCACCTTCCCATCCTTAGATGTGTTCAGTTCTCGCAGCACGCAGAGTTGAAGTTCCAGGAAAACCTCAGGGAAGCTGGGAACTCCTTGCTGTAGAATACATGCACTAATGCACACTCTCAGGCATCTGCCACTGGGATGTTTTAGATTTCTTTGACAAACTGGAGTCTTGCAGCACACTGATAGTGTGGCAAATATTGACAAGCCATTTTTTGGACAGAGAAATGGGGAACACAATGAGGAACCAAGGTCACTTTGACATCACCTATGCTGGGCAGTTGAACTGATTTTACTGAATGAATCTTCATGAGTATGACCAGCAGTGTAACTGCAGGGAATGTTAGGAAGACTCCCAGATGTCCTCTGCCGTGACATCAGTGCTCATCTCTCCCAGCTGCTAAGTTTTCTGGCTGCAGGTCTGGCAGACTGCGATGCGCATGCTGTGCATGACAAGAGCATAATGGATGAAATATGTGAAATTTTGACAACCAGCTACTAGGGAAGCTACCAGCTTTTGGGAAAGAAAGTAGCTCCAGAAGCAATGTTGCAATAGTGGACTGGTCTCTCACTCAACCGAATCTGGTCTAGCTCCACTGATTAGCTAAGAGGTGGCAGTGGTAGTTGCACCAATGGGTTTCTGAAACAGGTAAAATGCTGAGCACAGCTACATTAGTACATGGCTTACAGGGGCCTAACCCTTATGATTCACAATTGAACTAATACCCAACAGGGATGAAAGCAACATTTTTTATTGGGGTAAGGCTTGAGGAGCAATGGAGGTTTAATACACCCTCGAGCAGAGCTGTGAGAGCAGCGCACAGGCTGATTGTCAGGCTCTGTCTCCGTTTATTTGTCTTTGTGGTGGTCCCTACAGAGACAATCTCCTCCCCACTTGCTGGAAGCTGTCAGGATAAACCATCTCACCTTTGATAACTCAGCATGATTGACCCCCCCAGTTAGCCCTGTTGGGATAAAAAAGCTTCTCTTGTTTGAAGCCAGCCGTCAGACAGTGCCCCATCTCCCCAGACACAGACCTGGACCCAAAGGTGATGTGTTCATGGCCTCTAAGCTTGATTATTGCAAAACAGCGTAACCAGGAGTCAAACACAATTCCCTCAAAAGCATCTCCTGATGCAAGCACAGCAGCACGTATACCTAGCAATGCGCATCTTTGCCGAGCTCACACCACAGCATCAGTCTTCATGTCTGTTACAAAGTCCATGTCAGGTAGTCTGTATAGTAATCAAAGCCTTCTTTAGTCTAGATCTGTTCCAGAAATTGTACTTCACTTCAAAACCATAGGCACCCATGGTGAAATCTGTAGCTAACCAGAGACAAGGGATTACAGGAGACATCTTTGATAGGTGCTGTCCCTGTGCTCCTTATTGCAAGAGAACAGAGTGCCCATGGACCTCATGATCCTGAACAAAGTGCAAAACACCTGCTGTTGCACGTCTGATTTGATTCAGGGAGTTCTGCACATGATGTGCTCATGTGCACACAAAATGCACCCCAGTCCTCGCTGCCCATTCCCTTCTCCCCCCACTCAAATAAACAGCTTTTTTCACAGAAAAGTGAAATAACTTGTTTTCCATTCATTGTTGAGGAAGAAAAACTGGTCATTTCTCTTTTAAATATTTGGAAGACTTTGTGAAATTAAAATTAAGAAGGTCATATAAAAGCCTTCTTGAACAGGTAGTTCCAACTTAAAAAAAAAATCCTGGGCTTTGGACTGGTGCAGTTTGTAAGCCTCACTTTATTTACACTACAGAAAGGAGAGACTCTTGCAAATTAAATCTGTACAGATGCAAAGTAGTGCTTTGGGGAAGTAATTAAACATTGCCGCAGTATTAATTTCTATTTGCTGAAGGCATGACTTTATAGCTCTCTTTGAAACAACTTTCCTCCTGCCCCTGCCATCCGGCAGAGAGGCTGCATCACTCACCGCTGCTTTTTGCAACAGCTTCTGCGCTCTTTCCCATTTAACTCTCTGCTTTATCCTTGCACTTTATTTGTTGCAGCCACGGTGGGGGCTGGCATTTGCGCCTTGCCTGCCCCAAAGGAGTTAACTGGGCTTATTACATAATCTGTTTAACATTCGGGATGAATAGGAAATGCAAGCCCCTCCTCTCCTACAATATGATTGTGCACTTTAAATCGCACTCCTCCCCGGCTCTGTGTAAGCCCCACGCCACTTGACATGCCCTGAGCCTCCGCATGTGTGCTTGGGCTGGCGTTTGCATGCCTGCCTGCAGCTTTGCCCCGTTCTGGCTCTGCTCATGCCACTGGCAGCGTTGCACGCCCGCGTGTCTCTGTGTGTACGCGCGTGTGCGCGCACATGAGAAGGCAGGAGCGAGGGGAGGCGAGACAGTCACGTTTATAGGAAGCGCCAGCAGTCGTTGCCAAGTGTGAAAGCAAACTCTGCCGTCTCTTGGACTGCTGCAAGTGGACAGACGGCCTCACATAATGCCATCTTTCGATGAGGTTTTGAAGGAAGCCGGGGAGTTTGGAAGATTTCAAAAGAGGGTCTTCTTCCTCCTTTGCCAGACGGGCGTAACTTTTTCTTTCCTGTTCGCCAGCGTGGTTTTCCTTGGGCAGGCACCGGGCAACTACTGGTGCAGGATCCCTGGGGCAGCTGAATTAAGCAAACGATGTGGCTGGACACTGGAAGAGGAACGAAACTTCACGGTACTGCCCCTGCGCCTGGGGAATGGGTCCTCCGGTGGGGAGTGCGAGAGGCTGGATGTCGTGTGGGATGCCTCCGTCAGCTGTGCCGGCCTGCTCGTCCCCTACGGCAATCACAGCGTGGGCAACCTGCCGCACACCCCGTGCCACGATAACTGGGTGTATGAACACCCCCACTCCTCCATTGTCAGCGAGGTAAGGAAAATCCCCGTCCTCTAATCAGCGGCTTCCATCCCGGTGCGGGACTGCGGCAGTAAAAGGGGACTGCTGCTGCAAGGGTCGTTGCTTTGGTGGCTGGTTTTCCTTTCTGCATTTGTTTTGTTCCGAGTCACAAGCACATCAGGACAATGAGTATGATCGAGTGTCAGCGTCGAGCTTTTAGGGAAAGGTGAGCTGATCTGAAGGGTGGCTCTCCAAAGTCAAGCACCCCACACAAAGATTGCTCTGTCACTAGAGGAATGTCAGATTAAAATAAAGAGTTAAGTCCTTGCAGCTGAGGCTTCTGGTGCTCAATTTTGGGCCAGCGACTTTGGTGGTGTAAACTCCAAGTGTAGCTGACTGATACCTCTTGATGATCTGGATCACTGTATATTATCTATTCTCTGTATTTCCAGTAGTGAGCATTTAAGCCTGCAGGTGATAAAAAACTTGGTGGCAGACTGCCCTTCTGAGATCTGACAGGAGTCAGCAGAAATGATTGTGCTTACTACAGAAAAAGCAAACATTTTTGCCCAAAGCTATCGTTCAGCTTTTCCTGAAATGTCAGCATCAGAGAAAGGGAGACTATTACCTCTAGTGGTAAGCACTGGCAAATGTAGTGGCTTTTTAATGAGGCTGCGAAAGGCCATTTAAGATGCTTTCCTAGGAGATCCTCTGTGTAATCTGTAATCGTGCCGTGGAAGTGCTGTGGTCTGGCTCCAGCATACACTCTGCACACTAGTAGCATGTACATTTTAAGGTCAGCCTGACAGTAACTTTCACTGATGCAGTGATGAAAAATACGAAGTGTCCTTAGAGGGGTTGTCTAGGAAATCATCAAGGTGCACTGCAAAATGTGCCAGCACAGCCATGGGCTCTGGCTTCTGCCTGTCTCATAAGCCTTCCGCTGTGGTTTTTAACTGGGTGCTTAAGCTGGAGCTGTGCCCTCCGAAACATGAAGCGGGGCACAGCAGGCAAAGCCGTGAGCAAACACTGAACTGAAAAGTGGTGCCTATCCCCACCTTTCAATTCACCATCCTTCCCCCATCCGGCTGGGACCACTGGATCTGCTCGTAGCTTTCAGGCTTTTCAGAGCAGCAGCTTTGTGTCCTGAGCACCGCATCCGACCTGAGCAGCTTTAGCCAGGATCTATGCTCAGGACAAGACAAATCAGAGTGCCTGCCTGGCCCTAGAGCGAAGGTTCAGAACTGGCTTTTGCGTGCAATCGCCGAAATCAAGGCTGCTCAGAGAGCCGCAAGTGACATGCAGGGAGCTGGTGTCAAACTTTGGTCCCTGGGAATGACGTATCTCTGCCCGTGCCGGCAGTAGCAGCCAGAGCTGGGTGAGCAGGAGGATGATTGCTGCCTGGGAGCCACAGCCTGGCTCCAGAGCGAACTGGGGGAGGTGGCCGTGGTGGGAAGGTTATGCCGCTGACTCCGACGTACCTCTGCTGGGGGAAGGCAAGGGGTTAGGTCATGGTGTCTTTTACCTGGGCAGTCTGTGCTAGCCGTTCCCCTCAGAGCTTAAAAATAAAAATACAGAGATTCCTTTTCTTCAGCTGTCAGTGAAAGCATGTAAGTTGTGTCTGTAAGATTGTGCTCAGAGTCCGTTTATGGCAGCAGTTTGCATATGTAGCAAAGCCACTGTGGTTTTCCAGCAGCGCTGAGCCACTGGGTACAGCTATGAGAAAAGGAAACCAGTGTTTGAGTTGCAGCAATAAATGGGAGTGAAAGGTTCAATGTTCTCTGGCAAACACTTTGTCCATCTGCACCTTCTTCCTCTCTTCTCCTGGGGAGACCCTCCAGGACCAACGGAGGTAGGAGGGATGATGGGATGCTTGGGGAAGCGCTCCCCACCTGTGCTCCCAAAGATGCTCATTGGAAAAACCAGGGAGTAACAGTCTGCAAGTAGCAACAGGCTGAGACTCTCTGTCCCCTGTGCCGGGGCAGCAGGTCCCATCACCAGTGTCACTGCGGCTCCCAGAGGAACTCTTGCTGGCCAGATGCACCTCGGCTGGAGGGTGCGGCTGTGACCTGGGGCACTTGCGTCCTGTTCCAAGTTTTGCAACATTTGCTGGATAAATCACATCCCACGAGGCTCGGTTTCTTCATCTAAAAAGGAAGCTTGTGGCATGCACGTCCTGGCTCAGTTGCTTTGAGTTCAGCTATTAAAAGGAGCTTGGTATCTTATTAATGCATTATACATCCAGCAAAGACAATTTAAATCTCTGATTTAATTTAGTCTCCTTTCACTCAGCTGAGGCTCTAATGAATCATGACTCAGTTTAAGCAGATTTTTTAATCAGCTCACCAGAGACATCTTTTCTCATGTGTCTACTCGTAAATGTTTCATTTTGTCCATGTGTGCAGAAATGTTTCTGTCTCTTTCAACTATCTTAAGATTTCTGGCACTTTATGTCTGCCTGAATCAACGGTGGAAGTGACCAGGGAGGCAAAGTTGAAAGGGTGAGTTACTTGACAACCTGAAGGACATATGTTCAGGGAGAAAGAGAGAGAAGGGGAAAAAAAAGAAAAAAAAAGTTTGGATACTGAAGGAGTTCTTCCAGGCCTATGGCTAGCACAGATCTAGTGTGGATTTGCAGCATGGCAGGGGAGGCAGAGGGCAAATGCAGGCATGTAAAGCCTTCGCTGGAAAAAGATGTCGTATCACGGAGCAGGTCTGGCAGCCAGTCCACAGGCTATTGCAATCAGTTCTGAGCACCCTAAAGAAGCTAAGTCATATGGCTGGAGGGACTGATTTATGAGGAGTTGTGAAATGAAAGGTGTTGCATTACCTGACTTCATTGCTCTGATCTGTGCGTGAGTGGAGCATGTTGCTCACTGGCCACTCTCACCCCAGCTATCTTCTGTGACGGCGTTCACAGTAGCATCAGCAGAAGGAAGCAGAGGAAAAAGGGGGAATGTGGACTGATAAAAAGCACCCACTGGTTTGTAAGCAGTACCTGGGACGCATGCTGCATCACCTGCTGCTGCGGGACTCCTGAGTCTCAGTGCTGGGGTACAGCGGGGTGCTGGGAGAACATACCAGGGCTTTCCTCCTTCAGCATTTGAGGAGAAGAACAAAATTTTTAACAAATCATCACAGAAGCAACACATGGCAAAGCCAGTTAGCTTGGTCTAGTGACAGGCGACAGAGCACTGCTAAAGATTCCCTTTTAAAATCTTCTTTTGATGTGTAACAGGCTCTGAGAGGAGGTCCCTACTTCTGCAGTGGCATGCCTAAGGGTCTCTGTCCTCCATTGCGTTAGGTCAGGCTTTTCTGTGAGGGCAATCCAGATCAGAGGAAGAGTTGTCCACTGGTGCTGCACACGCAGCCCAGCACTGTGGTGCCTGAATTAGATTTGAGCAAACTGGAGCTGGGACGATGTAAAGGTTTCGAGATATCAGCAAAGTCCTCCACAATGTGTAAAACTTGGCAGCGGCCTCTCCGACGCAATGGTGTCGCAGGTGGTGGAACTCCGGAGAGGACCTTGGTCCGGTGCCATCTGCCCCCGTTTAGTTGAGCAGGTCTCGCACAGCTCCCTGTGACACTTGAAGATGTGTCTGCGTGTGTCAGCGGCGGGACGGGAACCCAGTAGCTTCTCAGATTTTGCTTGGAGAGGGAGGCTGGGGGGGTAATTATGGAGTTAAATCCATTCCTGCCTCATGCCAGCTGGTGCCATCTGAAATGATGCTCGTCGTAGCAGGTGGCTGGCGCTGCTCGGGAGGGAAGGCCGGTGACAGCAGCACCTCTTACAGGGGGAGGAGGGCAGGAAAGGACAGCCCTTCTGCGCAGCAGATGGAGAAGAAGGAAGAGCAGGGGTGCCGGGGGACTGTGGTGGACCGGGCGGGCCGTAGTCTCAAGGTCTGGCCTGGGGGTCTGGAAGGGAACTCAGGTCAGCCCCTGCACTCCATAACACTTGAAGTAGGATGCGTGCTGCCTGCCAGCTCCTGCAGGGTCAGCCTTGTAAGGGACAGACATACCCAGGACATACGGAAGTCAATAAACCTAATTTCCCCAGGAAACTGTGCTGAATGCTGAGTCACTTGACCTTTAATACTGCTGGGGCTTGGCACTATGTACTTTCGTCCCAGTGGAGAAAGTCTAGCACTCTGCAAAAGGGTGGCTGGTGATAGTTCGCAAAGCGATAGCTATTTTATTCCGACATTTTTGGCGGTGATGACTCCTAGAGGCATGTGTGTGAATTACAATCCCGTCTGCAGGTTGAATGGCCTGTGGTGGTGGACGAAAGCAAGAGGGAAGTCTACATGGTCATCAGAAGCTACAGCACAGCTGGCGTATTTCAGGCGTATTGGTTGGCAGGAGTTCAGCAGAAGGGACCGATTCCAATATGCCCTGTCTGCAACGAGTCTTCACGCCGTAGATGATATCACTTCGAGACCTGGCAACAATTTATTGCCAAAGTTTGAGGTCTGAGGTGGACAAATGATCATTTGAACATATCCTATTGCACCTGCTAGGAATAAATCTTCTTATCCTCTGCTTGCCAGCTGTCTCAGAAAATAAGTCAGCCAGCATTTGCAGAGAAACCTGTTAGCAAAGCGATAATGTTTGTCTCAGAGTTTTTACAGTCCCTCTGAGCAGAAGATAACATGGCAGTCAAGCTCAGGGTGGAGAAAGCACAGCTGGTCCTTGTGCTGTCCTCCTCCAAGGTGATAAATAATGCAATTCACCCTCAAAATGTTGCTCTAGTGTGATTATTGTCATTGTCATGGCAGTACCCTGTCTTACTTCCACCATCATGGTGGGATTAATAATAAGTAGTGGAGGGAAAGGGAAAAAGGGCAGACAGAGGAGCAGAGGGAGCAGCAATTGCTGAATTTGTTATGAAGCTTGTTATGGATTTGTGTGGCGCGGTTTTCTTTGGTGGCAGGGGAGGGGGGCTGCAGAGGTGGCCCCTTTAAGAAGCTGCTGGAAAATTCCCGGGCGCCAAAATGTCAGACCCGCCTCT
>VYZV01011578.1:76941-93599 GCA_013401275.1 Pandion haliaetus
TTGGAGAAGTTGGTGAAGGACTGTCTCCCGTGGGAGGGACCCCACGGTGGAGCAGGGGACGAGAGAGGAATCTTCCCCCTGAGGAAAGGAGCGGCAGAGACGATGTGTGGGGACATGACCCCATCCCCTGTTCCCCTGTGCCGCCGGGGGGAGGAGGTAGAAAGCACCGGGAATGGAGCTGAGCCGGGAAGGCGGGAGGGGTGGGGGGAGGTGTTCTGATGTTTGGTTTTCCTTCCTAATACCCTTGTGTTTTGTTTTTGATTTGATTAGTAGTAAATGAAGTTGATTTTGTTTCTTCCCCGAGTTGAGCCTGTCTTTTGCCCGTGCCCATAAGTGGGGAGTGATCCCTCCCAGTCCTTGTCTCAACCCACGAGCCTGCCTTTGGATTTTCTCCTCATCCCAACGTGGCCAGGCGCGGGGGTGGGGGGTGAGCGAGCGGCTTCATGGTGCTTTGTTACCGACTGAGGTGAAACCACAACAAAGCTCTAAAGAAGCTTTCCCCGTATGAGAGGGGCTGGAGCAGTTCCTTGCACAGGTTACACCAGTGGAGCTACATTTCTGTCACTGCCATCGAGCCAGCGGGTACCAGCTGAGGGTTCATGCCTTGTTTTTTCTTAGTTTTAGGACAGCTGCCCTTTTCGCCCTTTAGGAGACGGTAAGTTTCTCTGCCTCCCTCTTGCTTTGGCCATGGGAAGACATAAGAAAACAAGAAGGACAGAACAGGTCTTCTGTCCTAGGAGGCTCAATGAGCCCAGGTGATCTGAGTGGCAGGGATGCAAAGGTACCAGCTGGGCCTTGGGCTATGCACAGGAGAGAAACCTCCAAAGCTTTCAAAGATAACCTGTTCCTCAGGCCTTGAGCCACAGTGCCCTGGGAGCAGGGTAAAGGCTGACTCCATTTGTCCTGTTAAATGCTCAGCTTGAAACCAGACATGGAGGACAGTGTCCTTGCTTAGTCCCTTCAGACTCTGACAGAAGCTTTGACAGAAAGAGAAAAAAAAGGTAATTTCTCCCTGTCCACTGCATGCCCTTGCACAGTGTTTTGTTGCAGTAAGGATGTGTGAAAGATAGCAGTTTAACAGTCCAGAGGATGAGAGAGATGGAGAAGAGCTGCCCAGCAACAAATAAGGAACATGCAGCAACATCTGCATCTCCCCAGGGTTTCTTAAACAATGAATAGTGCCCTAAACCCTTTGTCACTGTGAGTGGAAGGGTAAACCAGCCTGTGGCCACCTGTATGAATGCCACTTAAAACATGTGAAGTGGCCTCTCAATATGCTGTTGTAATTGGGCTGAGGAATCACTGTAGATCTCCTTATTGACCAAAGAGTTTCATGCACCATTTTGAAATTTAATCATAACAGGCAGTAAAATGCTTCCAAACTCCTACTCAAAGCTGCTACATTTTGAGGAGCTTTTAATGGCATGTTGTCATTTAAAGCAATGCATTTCTGCAGGGGTAGGTGTGCTGAAGTGTTTTGGGACTTGCTTGGTTCATAAAGGCCCCTCAAGTACCAGGAATTACAAGTTTGTGGTTAGTCTGCATGTCAAACTAAAATGGAAAACGTTTGCCTTCTGCCAAGGCTATGAAGAAATGAGCAGTCACCACAGCCCCCGTGTTTCCCAGTCATTGCTCATGTTCGAGCATTTCTTCTGTTCCCATCTCAGCCAGTTCCCACTCCTTTCCATAGAGATTACTCCACTAATGAACTACAGTGGAGGCCAAGTGCAAAACCTCTTCCTTCTCCTGGGGACATCTCGCTCAGGCGGTTTGCTGCTGCTTTAGGGATTACCAAAATGCACCAGCGTAGTTCCTTCCAGCCACACCACTGCTACTGTAAATCTGCACTGGGATTTCACGTTGATGTTCAAGTCGCTAGCAGGTGGGAAAACATTCATCGCAGGGATGTATGTCCAAGCAGGAGTGTATGCCTGCCCATACTGCAAGGCCATCGGGGTGGAAGGGACGGATTTTCCCCACTCTGTTAAGAATGCTATAGGAGGGGATGTGCTGAAGGAGCTGGTTCCTGCTGCCTCTCTCTGTTGGCAGCACCTCACTTCAGCTCATCGGCAAGGCTAAGAAGAAAGGAGTGCAGATGTGGATTGTTTCTCACTTTGGGCAGCACAGACTTTTTTAGTCAACTCCCTAAATGGAAGGAGGCTGTGTTCAGGCACACATTGCTTTTTGTCATGCAGCAGACAGAAATCGTGCAGGCGAGCGCAGCACCGAATGCAGAGACAAGTTGCAGGGTTGTGCTGGGTGCATGCACTTGTTCAGCTTAGCAGGGAGCATGGCAAGGCCGAGGAAGAGGACGTGCCCTTAGCTGGAGCTGGCCAGCTGAGCTAGCTCACCTGCTTGATGATTAAAATGAGGAGCCAGCTAGCTAGGCTTTAGCAGGGTTTAGGTGTAGCCAGCGCTATACAGGTCAACAACTAGGCTTAAGAGCAGGGGCAGAAAAACCTAAGGCTTTCCTTTCCTTTTCCACATACTTCCCGCCCTGCCTGCCCCCACCCCCCCCACCGCCCAGTAAATGTTTTAGCAGTTAAATTTCAAGTCTGTGGAGGAAAGGGGACTGAAAGCAGGACGTGGTGACATTCCCTTTCTGCCGTGGTATCCTGGGTGAGCTTATTCAAGTGAAAGCAGAAATGTTTACTTCACGGCATAGACATGCACAATGACACCTACCAACGCACAGGGAGGACTGGGCGGCAAGCCCTGCCCACCCCAGCATCTGTTTGTCCAGAATGTGTCCCAAATTTCACAAAAGCAGCAGGGGTGTGCTGTTGCAGCTGTAGAGGTGATGCCTCTGAAGGGAAACCTCAGCTGGGTGCTGCCTTGCTGAGGGTTGTGTGATGCTCAGCAATGAGCCACTGGTCTCACATCTCTTCTGCAGTGTTTGCGATCGGTGTGAGCTATAGCTCTTCTTCCCCGGAGGTGCCAAACTGGAACATTCAGGAAGAAAGCAAAGAAAACCAAAGTCAGGCAGCCATGCTCTAGACAGATAGAGAGCCCTAGAGTTTTTGATTCTCAATGTTACCAAGTTTGGAAACCAAGTTTGATCACGGGAGGGTAGTCTCTGACATTTAAAGACCATATGCTGGGACTTTTTTGGTATGCCATGAGAAGAACATGTACTTTCAGGGAATGGGATCTCCTGTTATTCACAGTGGGAGACGGTTACTAACAGAGACAGCTCTTCTGCTCCTCGATGCCACTGGATATTAACATGGAAGTGCTCCTGGTCAGCGAGCTCCTCGCAACGTGGACTGTGTCTGCCTGGGCATAGGAGCAGCCTGTGTGGCAGGAGTGTATACATCAGCCCATGCATGGATGGGCATGTGACCCTTCAGAAAGAGAGAGGAGGCAACACTCCGCTCCCTTTGTGAAGGCTGCTAGTAAGGGACATGGGAGATGTTTTGGGGGAGTGTCATGTAGGAGGAATACTGGCTAACTGCAGACAGGCTGAAATCCTGGGTAAACAGATGCAGATGCTTTTCCTCCAAGTGGTGCAAATGGGGATAACTATCAGGCACAACCAAACCAGGTCACAGCTGAGGTGGTGATGTGGGGCTGACAGGCAGCTTGGATCAAAAAAAAGATCTCTGCAGGGTGTGCAATTCTCTTTTGAAGGTTACATTCCCCTCTAAAGGTTATGTTTGCAAAAGAAAAGCAAGACATTAGCAGGGTGATGACTTAAATGCTAGGTGCTACATCAAGCAAACAGAAAAGGTCTGAGAATGCTTATCTGTACCAGAAGTTATTTAAATACTTAGAAAACAACAAAGCGCAGGACTAACTTAGGAGAGTACAGTTAACGTATAGTTACTAATCTCCTCAGAAAGAACTCATAGTTTCTTAGAAGTTTTCTATATTTTCCTATTTCCCAGAATATTTCTCCCCTCCGGGAGAGCTGTAATCCCGATGCAGTTTATAAGTGTTAGAAATCTGGGGCTTGGTCTCTGAAATCGACAACTGAAATCAGGGGCGAGCGGATTTTAAGTGACCTACAATGTTTTTACTTATGGATTTTATGTCCATAAGCATAAGGACGTAAGCATCATCTCATTTTGACATTGCTTTATTGGTTTTTGTTACTACATGCTGTCCTGGTTTCAGCTGGAATAGAGTTAGTTGTCTTCCTAGTAGCTGGTACAGTGCTATGTTTTTGAGCTAGGTAT
Organism: Pandion haliaetus; assembly: GCA_013401275.1. Taxonomy (NCBI): domain Eukaryota; kingdom Metazoa; phylum Chordata; class Aves; order Accipitriformes; family Pandionidae; genus Pandion; species Pandion haliaetus. Next base: position 81,120 of record VYZV01011578.1, read on the forward strand.
GAGAAGAATGTTGATAACACACTGATGTTTTCAGTTGTTGCTAAGTGATGGTTAGTCTAAAGTCAAGGATTTTTCAGCTTCCCGTGCCCAGCCAGCAAGAAGGCTGCAGGGGCACAAGAAGCTGGGAGGGGACATAGCCAGGGCAGCTGACCCAAAGTGGCTAACGGGGCATTCCATACCATGTGACGTCACGTCTAGTATATAAACTGGGGGGGACTAGGGGTGGGGGAATCACTGCTCAGGGACTAACTGGGTGTTGATCAGTGGGTGGTGAGCAATTGCATTGTGCATCACTTGTATATTCCAATCCCTTTATTATTACTGTTGTAATTTTATTAGTGTTATCATTATTAGTTTCTTATTTTCTGTTCTATTAAACCATTCTTATCTCAACCCACGAGTTTTACTTCTTTTCCCAATTTTCTCCCCCATCCCACTGGGTGGGGGGAGGAGTGAGTGAGTGGCTGCTCACGTGGTGCTTAGTTGCTGACTGGGATTAAACCACGACACATGCACTTTTTAGGTTTGTTATCATGCTAATTTATTGATGTTTCTGGAGAGGTGATAATGCTCTTACTCCCTTCCCCATTCTCTCCTCGGCTGTTTTGGCTTGTGAGGGGGAGTCCTCTCTCATGACCATCTTCTTCAGGAGCAATCGCAAGTGTCAGAGGACGTTTTGCTCTCTGACGGGCAAGTCTGTGAAGGGCCCTTAAACCTGGTCCTGTATGAAGCCCTCCCTACTGATCTATCAATCAGCCTGATATTTCTCTCCAAGGTTTTGATCTGTCAAGGAACCAAGCTGCTTGTGAGGTGCTGAGCGACCTTAACCTTCACGGGGAGCTGACTCACTCTGCAGACCGTGGGCTCAGACCTCTCTGTTATTCCTGGGGACTGCTAGGAGGGAGGTGTGAGGGTTCCTCTCCAGGGAATGGTGTTCCCAGGGTCACTCCACAAGCATCTGCTGGAAGCAGAAAATAATGGTGTGAAGGTTCGTGTGAAACAGTATTCAGAGCTGGAGCACAGATGCAGGTTGAAGCTGGCCTCTGTCACACTCCATCGCTGTAAATGGCTGGGAAAAGCCAGTGCACCACAGCTGGCTCTGAAGCCACCAGTAGGAAACGGCATGAAATAACAGAGCCTTTTGTAAAACAGCCCATGGCATTGGGCTCTGAGCTCTCACTAGAGCTGTCACCCTCCCCCCCACCCCAAGCAGAGCGTGGGGTCCCTCCTGCTGCCACTGCTCTGACCAAAAACCCACAGGAAGAGTGCAGCTGTGTGGTGGGACTGGTGAGGAGAGGGAAAGACCTGTGCTGTGCTTTGAGGTCCCAGGAGAGCTGTGGCTGCCTGGTGCTACAGCTCAGCTGAGCAGCGACATACAGCACCTGAATGCGTCACCTGGGTCTGAAATGCCAGCCACGCTGGCCCGAGGAGCCATGCTGGTGACCCACCAACCAGGCAATGTATATACCTCTTTGCGAATATAACAAGTCCAGCAGCTGTCCGGATGGTGGTCCATACGTGGCAGTGCCAGGGTGTCCAGCACCGGCCCTGGCTGGGGGACCCACACCAGCCTTGTGTCCTCTGAGGTGTCCGGCTGAGTACAGCTCTGGCTAACCTGAGTGGTTTCCCTGAGCCCATGTGAAGCTGCTTTTCCTGCTTGCCCTCTCTGCCTATCTCTTCATGTGATTATTTCTTTTTCTGTTATGCTTCAGCAGCACACTTTTGAAGACAGTATTTTCTTGTAGCTAATCTTTAGCTCTCGGGTAACCTGTATTGCCCTGTACAGGTGGCTTCAGCTGCTCCTCCGAGAGCCCCAACCTGTGCCATCAGCGCAGTCAATTGCCTTGCCTTCTGAAATCTTTTGATGGTCATTCTCATGAAAAAGGTCTGCTTTCTAAAGCTGCATCTTTTTATACTATTTGTTAGGGTTGTCATAGTTTCAAGAAGCAAGAGGTTAAGCAGTGTTTGAAGTTTGAAAGTGCTGCTCCATGTTCAGGCTATTTTAGGAAAGCCTTGCCATAGCCCTTGAATATGACAGCGGAGAGCAGGTTTTATTACTCTCAGAGGGAGCTGAGGTTTCTGCAGCTCCTGCTCAAGATTTACACAAGTGGAAGCCAGGTGCTGATAGCCTGGCTTGGCTGAAAGGTGGCCAGTCAGGCTCCCCGGAGTAACGGGGTTGACATCAAGACCATGACTTTGTTTGAAGTCAGTGGGGGTGGGATATCTGTCGGGTTGGGGATCTATGAGGTTACCAGCCAAGTTTTTTCTTCACAGTTGTGAGAGCTGGAAACTGCAGTTCTCAGTCACAAAATTCCCAGGCCTGTGGCTTCAAGAAAAAACAAAAAGCCACAAACAAACCCAAATCCTGGACTTCCAGTAAATCATCATAACTAACAACAATGATTCTGCTGTAGTTACTGTCAGTGACAGTGCTAATAGTACATTTGGAACCAAAACTGAGGAGTTTCATTTTAAATAGTGAAGAATAGCCCATAGAAATTAGTGTGAATGGCACCTGTGTGGAGTTCAGAATATGAAAAGAAACTGTTTCTTATTTAGGTACATAAATAAAAATTTAAGGGTCTTACTTTAGATTCTTGGGTCCAGATTCGGGCTCAGTGAATTCTTAAGCCTGGGTGGCTGCTGTGTCTCCTGCATAGGCACATCTGAAATCCCAGCCCCAAGTAATACTTCCTGGGCATTACAGCAGGCAAATGGGCTAAGATGGAGCTCGGGCTCGTGGCACTAAATTTCAGAGTCTGGAAAGCTGTGAGTGGCAGAAGAGGCTTTTAATCTTCCCTCTAAACACCCCTGTGGCCACTTCATCTAAGCACAGTGGTTGAGCACTGGTATTGGGGTACGTATGCAACAGTTGGTATTTCTTTATTCTCAAAGAACCTCTAAAGTAATTTCCAATGACATGCTTTCTGGATAACTATTTTTAGTTACATTTTAGTTTTAATTCCTAGTCTCTTTGTCTTCCTTTCTCTCCCCCACATCCCTCTTCTCTTCACCTCTGCCCATCCCCATCCCTGTTAATGAATTCTTCAGATATGCACCAATATAACAAACATTGTGTTAGGGTGTTATGGCTACTGCAGTATAAGGAATAGAAAAGTCTGGGAAAGCTACACCAAGAAAATACGTATTCAATGTGTCAGAAATGGATCTGTGATCTGTTTTCAGTTTCCTCAGAGACCACATGTTTTTGCTTTTATCTAGAAGGCACTAAGGAAAATAATAAAACCATTCCTATAAGCTGATGTTTTCATTGGCTGTATCTGTGCTCCCTTATTCTGCACTAAACAAAGTCATGGCTTTGCCTTGGCAACATTTTTAACAGTATTGTGTTTGGTTTGCAAAAGACCAATTTGCTTTCCATATCTGGACAACTGATGTATGAAACACAGCATCCTTTTGGCAAGGAGGAGCTCTCCCTCCGACTTCACGATAGCTTGAAGAGTGCTTGCTCTGGTTGCACTTCCCAGTTGAACAAGCACGTTTGAACTTCCCCTTTCCCTTCCTCTTCTCTTTTCCCTTCCTCTTCCCCTTCCCACCCAGCTCTATGCAGTTTCTATAACATTTTGCCCTGAGGATGATGAATGACCCACCTGGGGTGTTTATGCCTCTCTCTTATTCCCGCAGTACAACCTTGTGTGCGGAAATGCCTGGATGCTGGATCTCTCACAGGCTATCCTCAATCTGGGATTTCTGGCTGGCGCGTTCACCCTGGGCTACGCAGCAGACAGGTACTGTATAAGCACTGCTGTCCTTTGTTTTGTCGGAGGTGAAATATGCATGCAATATGCATGCGTCGGCACTTTGGAGGTTTAATTCCCTTTGGATAAACATCCCCTGCCTGGCTTGACAAAACCCAGCCAATGTAATCTTCATTTCCTTTTGGGCTGGAAACTTCACACGATCATACTTACTGATCCTGTTTGGACTTCACAATGTCATGAAAAGAGCTTTTGTTGTGGTTTCCGATGTTTTTGGTACACATCTGGACCCAGGAAGGGCAGAAGGACACAGAAATGAAAAGGAAACATTCAGAGGAATTTTCTGGACTGGTATTTACTGGAGGCTGTTTAATAGGCACCACTGATGAAGAAAGCAGCTACTTGAGGAAAGAAGGAAGGGACTCAGTATCACAGGCTGGACTCATACACTTACCACCAAGGTCAGAGCTCCCTCCAGCTGGTCCTCGACTCTGCTAGAGCTGGATGAATACCAAAGAAAAGATGTGGGTGATACTCAAGCTTGAGCAGCCAACCTGCCCCAGAGCTGGGAGCTCCTGTAAGGTCTACCTCTCTCTTAGAGTGAAGGAGGGAGCCTGATTTGCGCTGTGTGCTGAAAATTAACAGTAGTCAACCTATGCGTTGGCTGAGAACACCCGTGATGATTTCAATGGCAGAACATGTTTCTTCACTTCATAAAATACTTTCTTTCTGCCTGTTTTATTTTATTTTGGTATCTGTAATAATAGCAATAATAACTTAAAGTATGATTTCTTTGTAGGCAGAAATACAGAATTATCTGGAATGTCATCTCAGATAAATTTTGAACTAGCAAACAAAAGTACTTTCAAGGAAATCCTCATCTTTCTGAGGGATATAGTAATAAGGGAAAAAGTAAGGTGGAAAAGGTGCCATGGCACTGGCTAACTGAAGGTATCTCTGCTCAGTGTCTGGCTGGGCAGCCTACTAGCACCTTAAGACTGTGTAAGAGTAGAGATATTACAGCTAATTATTAAAATAAAATAATATGTCTAGGAGTACATGTGTATTAAGCATAATGTAACTACTGTACAGCTATGAATGTTGTACATTGGTAGCACTGGGGGAATATGCTGCAGCCAGACCATTAGACTCTTATTTCCTTGACAGCACTCAAAAGAATGGACCTGGCTGAAAATACCCTGCTTTTTGTCCTGTATAAATTCGTGTCATGAAACCTTTTGAACAAAATGAAAAAACAAATATTCTCTCAAATTCTCTCTTACTTTTTGGTAAGGTAAACAGCTACATCAGTATTCACAGCTTCTTCTTAAAACAGCAACAATAACAATGGAGAAGAGATAAAAATGGAAATTCTAGTTGTGTTCCAAGGACACAGTTGTCATGAAACTACAGGGGGCCTTTGTTGGGGTTTTTTTTGGAATTACGGCTTACCTTGGGGACATCTTTTAATAATGATTTTTTTTGCTGGAAAATGACACTCATGAATAGGTTAGACAGACTTTGAAAACAGTGTAAACCTAAATGAAACATTGGAAAATCATATAAAGTAATTAAAGAACAAATTACTTACTTGCACAGAGCTGGCTGTAATTACTATTAGGAGACTAATTTGTGAAACCAGAAAACCCCAACCAAAGTTGCCCTTATTTCAACTGGATCAAAAATCTGAACTGTAACATATAGGCCACAGTTTAGATACAAAAAGACAAACTGTTTTCTAAAATAAAAGGGGGCCTGGTGTGGACATCACCAGTTTTAAAATTAGTGGCATAAAGGCAGTGATAACTGCCACAGGGAAAGGAGTCCCATATCCCAAGAGCCAACACTACAAAGTTTCAGGCAGCCTCCCTTCAGAACAAGGCTGGTCTCAAAAAGGCACTTTCAGATCTGGCATTAAAATGAGATGCCAGAAAAAAAAATAATCTGTGTGTCTTTTCATGATTTTCACTTTCTTTTCCTTTTTCAACAGATATGGCAGAATCCTCATCTACTTGCTGTCCTGTCTTGGGGTTGGGATATGTGGTATCATAGTGGCATTCGCACCAAACTTTACTGTATTTTTGATCTTCCGTTTTCTCCAAGGCGTGTTTGGCAAGGGAACCTGGATGACATGCTACGTGATCGGTGAGAGCTGTTATCTTCTTTTTTTTCCAGTTAGGAAAAGTGAGGGATTTTTGGAGGACAAGGAGTCTGGCTACATCTGCTCTTGGTAGTATTTTTCCTTGGGAACAAAGCACTGGCCCTGAGGTCAGCAGACAATGAATAACCCAAGTCTGTCCTAGTCAATGCATTTGACCTCCAAGACAAGGTGCCTGCATGCAAATTGTAACTTGGCAACTTGTCTGGGCTCATGCCTGATCTGAATGTTTGGGGAAGCACTCACTGGCCTTTGTCCAGACCATGCTAGGGACCTTTCTAGCAGCTAAACCGTATAGTGTTTCCTTACCTGGCAATGTCTGCTGATTTACTGGTACAGAGGTGGTCTCTGAGAATGGCAGCAAGTGCAAACTGTTTCTGATATTCAGTACTGATATAGGATGGAAATGAGCAGCAGTGTACACGCCTGCCTGACCTCATAGGATCCCATGGAGAAGAGCAAGGAAGAAGTAATGCACGAGGGCAGACTAACAGTTCTGTCAGAACTGTCCAACTCTCCTTTTGTACCCAGCACTGTGGTACTCAAATATGCCTGTGAGCAGCTGGCCATAGGCAATTCAGTAGCAAGGCAACACTTTCTGTTGATGTTAGTTGGGAACTTTTATGGCTGTCTAATCTATGGACTCCAATAGGGAGGAATTAACATAAATAATTAAGAAGTGGAGGAGAGGAATGTGTATATATAAAGGTTTTCTTATGACATAGAAGATCACCAAAATGATCAAAATCTACAGACCAAGCCCCGAATAAACTGATACACAAACAGGGACATGGTTAATTTTGGCAGAGTATGAACATCTTCCACAGATGCTCAGAGGAGTTATCTGCTTTTCCTCGTTGGGAGAACAGACACTTGGATGGCTGCTCTTCATTCTTTAGCTGGGAGGCTTTGCTTAGTGCCAGGCTGGACACCAGGGTCCATATTAGGATTATTATTTCCTGAAAAGGGAAAAGGAAGGGAAACTTTTTTATAAATAGCATCAAAACAGCAGGGATCCAGACTCTTTGATAGGCTATAGTCATGGCCCAGCGATGAAGCTACTTGCATAGCAAGCCGACTTTTTGTGAGAAAAGGGTATTGTTGAATCAGGTTCAGAAAGGGAAACTCCTCTCTAGAGCATGAAATAACAAGACATTGAGGAAAGCATCCTATCAGAGATGAGACGTCAGATTTACTTAAAAGAAAATCAACCATTCAGTAATGTACTGTGATAATCCAAAACACGGTGATAACATCATCATATAGTGCAAAAACTTGTACCATCACTGTAGTCTGTGAGGCCTGTGATGATTTTTTAAAATTCCTAGTGGAATTTAGATGAGTGAGAGCAGAATTACAACCAGATGTAAACAGTTACAGTGAGACCTGGGAACACTGTGGTGATGTACGTGCAAACATACCTGTCAGCATTTAAAGCCCAGAAGTACCTTAGTTTTCTGGGCAAAGTTACACTGCTGAGCAGTTCAGGTCCAAGATCCAGTGAAAGGGCCAGAATCTGCTTTTCCGCTCACTTCCAAGCACATGGCCTAATTTTAAACTCAGATCTTACCCTAAAAGTTTGGCAAGTGCTCTAACCAGCAAAATGTTTTATGACAGACCCATGGCTTCCTTAAAATGGCCAAGTTTTAACAGAAAGGAATGTTTTGCAACGCTCAGATCAGACTGCCCAACTTTAGGGAAAGGTTCAGAGATACAGCATCCTGAGGGACGGTGTATTACCACAGTTCTAAGCAAGGTGCTTAATCCTGGGAGAGAGTGATTCCAGCTAGAACCCTTCAGGGATCTACTCTCGTGTCCCAGGATCACCCAGAGTATTTACCAACCTAACATCTTTTAAGAGGCATGTACAGATCATTGGTTTGGTTGCACCAGGAGGATGGTTGCCATCAATACATCTCCCAAGCTACTGATCTGTGCTTCAGAACCACAACAGGCTGCCCCAAGACCCTCTCTTTGCTCTTATGTACAACCAGCTCCTCCTGGGCCAGTGCTGAGCAGCTACCTTTAGGCAATAGAGTTGCTCCTGAGCCATGCAGGCGTGATGAATAGTCAATAAAAATAGTAATGGTGTCATATTTGTCTGCATTGCCAGCTGAAATGAATCACTGTTACTTGTAAAATAGTGTCTCCTTTAGTAAAATAATAATAAATAAGAAGTGTTTTCTGTGTATTATAAACCAAGGTAAAACCCTCTGCTTTTACTCTGAAGGCTAGGTAGTGGTGACAGTTTTGAAACAAACAAGAGACACTTCTTCTTGCATTGCTCATCTCAACTATGGATCTCATGGCCGCAGGATATTGCCTGAAATCTGGGCTTACATGGGTTTCAGAAGTGATTAGGGACATTCACAAAATTAAAAAATCCACCAAAGGGTTAAAAAAAAACCCAACAAAGGCTATGTTTGTTCTAGTAAATAAAACAAACTGTGGACCATACCTGAGCCCTCAGAGCAACTAGCGTGGTATGGCTAAACTCTTTCACCCACAGATGCCTTGTCCGTATTACCTGCCTGGAGCACCTTCTAGGCTGGGGCATGGGCCAAAACTGTGCCAGGGAGAGTGCTAGCAATTTGCCACAGCAAACCCCTGTTCTGGTCCTATTTCATTCATTAGCAACCATGCTGTCAGAAACCCCTCTAGCCGAAGAACAGTGGGTGAATTGATGAGGAGGTGTCACCCGTGCTTGCCCTGGCCAGTCTCAGTGACATGTTTACACTGCTGAAGACAAGACTCTGGCTAGACAGACTTGTGACCTGATACAGTACCCTCCTTCCTTATGCTCCATCACTAATATTTTTCTTTAGAGTTACGTTTGTTTCTGTGTTGTTTATTTTTGCTTTCTCTGCTCAGTGACAGAAATTGTTGGTTCTGACCAGCGGATCATTGGGATCGTGATTCAGATATTCTTCACTCTGGGAATTATGATTCTCCCTGGAATTGCATACTTGGTTCCCACCTGGCAGGGGATCCAGCTGGCCATTTCACTGCCAAACTTCCTCTTCCTGCTCTACTACTGGTAATGTTGCAGTCATTGCTCTTGTCGTTATTGCTGTTGCTATTTGAGCACCTTGAGACTCCTTCTGTGGTCCAAGTCTCCAGTGTGAAAGATGTTGTAGGTGAGGAGGAAGATATTTGCATATTGTTGATTTTGCCATTTTAAATTCTTTTTCATGAATCGCAGACATACATTGCTTCCCTTTTTCTGCCCAAGAAAAACGCTGCCTCTCTCACCAGCCACAGCTGGCCCTTCACAGAACCCTGCTCTGCTCCTGCTTAGCCCGGGGCTGTTTAGTTGGTTAGCTTGACCAAAGTCTGCTTTTCCCATCAGCCGTGGCAGCCCACCTTTACCTCTAATTATGTACTCAGTTCAAGCCTGAACTTGCCCTCAGGTGCCATGAGATGGGCAGTACAGCTAATGAGAAAGCAGAGCGCTATGCCATGGTGAACGTCTGTCCCAGTGGAGTGCAGCCATCCTGTGGGCTGGATCCAAAGAAACTTATCCACATACCTTCTTCTTGCACATGGTTTCCTTAAACATTGCCTTAACCCTAGGCTAGCAGAAACACCAATCGGTAGTATTGCTTTGTGTTCAGTTTATAAAATATGTATACATTTGAGTGTGCATGTGTCTATCTTATAATGATACAGCTAGAAGTTTCCTGATCTGCCTGTACTTGGTACTATGTGTGTCTAGTGTTGACTTTCATTGTTCCTTGCTGTTCTATGGGCACCTTGGTTGCTTGTTGGTTATCATACTTTTGACATCGATTGTGCAAATCTAATAGTTAGTCTTCTTATTTTTCAGCTTTGTAGAGTATTGATACAGTCTATTTTCTTGTTTCTTGCTCACAAGGATCAGATATTTTACAGGAGACTGCCTGGAAAAGCAGTCCACAAAAGAGTTTCTGTATCCCAAAGACTGAAAAATCAGTGTGTTGTGTATTAACACAGGCAAAAGGTGAAGCACTTTGGTTTACTTATGATGTTAAAGCGCAACCCCTCCATTTGTCACTTCTGTGTTCTTACAGGGTGGTTCCTGAATCTCCACGTTGGCTCTTGACACGCAAAAAGGGCGAGAAGGCATTAAAAATCATGCACAACATTGCAAAACACAATGGGAAATATCTCTCACCACATTACTCAGAGGTACTGTCATCTCTTTGAGCTAGATCTTTTTTCCTAAACTTTCTTAATCTTCTGCAGGTTCAGTTGTGTTAAAAATGCATTCTCTTTATGTGATGGGCAACACTCTTGAAGTGTCACGCCTGAACAAGATTGTCAGTCGCATACCTACTTTGTTAATTACAAGAGGGTAAAAGTGAACTGGCTGGAAAGACATGGGCTGAAAAAAGAACTTTGCAAAACAATGAGTCAGGTGTTTCATTTGCAACACTCCTACTCTAAAAACTCGTGGGAAACATCAGAAACTAGCCTGAGGGTCAATGGTATTTCACAGCAGCTGCCGTTTTAGCTGACAGTGAGTGAAGACAGCAGGATCCACTTTCCTGGCTCCTTTGCTAGAATGTCCTTTTATGACTCAAAGAGAAGATGACGTAGAGAATCGGAATTTAAGTAAAAATTTGCTTCCATCCCAATAGGGGTAAAATATGCCCCAAAACTCAAAATAGGAGAAGCACTGTCTGAGATCACTATTTACAAAATAGGACAATATGTATGTTAGAATTACAGTCCTTTAACAAGTGGTCTTGACAACTGAAAGGACTGATGCAGTTCAACTGACACTGTTGTGTCATTGCAAGATTTGCCTTGTTCAGCATTAGGTAGCAATGCCTGGCTCTCAGACGATGTTTACCGTGGCATTGGCCTTATGGTTCAGTGATGACAACAGATGTGGACAAGGCTCCTGTTCTCTAACAAGCCAGGTCTGGAGCTTAAATGTTAGCAATAGTAATGTTAGAAATCATTATTTGAACTAAGGAAAACAGCCACAGCCCGAAGATGGCGTACTGAATACACTACAAGTATTTCATAAAGAAATAGTGATTTTCTTATTGAAAAGAAATTATCTACATAAGATGTCCGTCTATCAGTACACAGTAGTATCCTTTATGCCTGCATACATGCATATGCATATCCATCCATTTTTATACGTATACAAAATTATGATGTGTGACTTAACTAAATTTTCACTGAGACTAAAGGCAGTGGGATGGCAGTGTTTGGAGGAGACTGATCTGTCCCATTCTGTCAGGAACAAACATCAGGATGTGTGTGCTTTGTAACAGGTACTTGGCAACCTGGGTTCCCACACCTTGGTATCTTACCTAGGCCTTTCTCATTGCTCTTCTTGAGCAAGGGAGAACCTGAGAATTTAGCCCAGCTTATCCAAAAAAGTGGGGTTGCTTCACCAGGATCCTAGAGTATAATTCTGGATGAAACTCAAGCAGTAATTATTGGCACTCTTCTGAAACACCAGATAGCTGTTCCCAAATCCATAGGATTTTATTTACCTGGTGAGAAAGAGGCTCCATAAATCACCCAGCCAGCCTAAGCAGCTCTGCTTATTCAGGACCATTCCTGCTATAAATACAGACCTTGCATAAAGTGCACACAGGAAGAGGTATGTGGCCACAGAAGAAGTATAGAAATGGTCAGCTAATTTATACTAATATTCCATTATCTTTCTAACTTCATTAAGTGTGTGTTAACGACAGTTCTGGCGAGGTAAAGTTCACACAACAGGTTCCACAGAGAAGCTGGGCCCTAACCTATGCTGTGCCTCTTAGGATATATGACTCTGGACTGATGGTTTTGTAAAGTCGAAACCAGACCTATCAGCAGAGATGAGTATGCTGAAACACACATTTCCACAGCCAGCTGCTTTATTCATAAGCAACTTGTTCAAGTACCATAATGTTGCTATAATGGCATTTCTGTGAGTGTTATGTTGCTCAGGGGAGCACACAAAGGTTAATGATGGGGAGGGAGGGTTGTCAGGGGAAAAAAGTTATATATAACTTCCTTGGCCAAGAAATGGGATGTACCGGATGAGACTGTTATATATTAGTGAAGCAACATGACAGAAGGAGTTTTGATGAGCAATAACAAGCTAGGCCAGCAATTAGTGGACCATTTTTCCGATGGAAGCCAAGGCATCTCTGTGATACCAGCCAAGGTCAGGAAATTGCCCTCAGCTGTCCCACAATGCAGAATGAGCTTTGCTAGTCACGTTGGAGTAGCTTCTTATGCATCTGGAGGACTGCAGACTGAAACTGGTGGGAGAGAAACACTGAAAAGACTGCATTAGAAGAGAGAAAAGGGTAAATCCATTGATGTCAATGACCAGCTGGAGTGCATGGAGCTCCGCCTGGGGATGGATGAGGAGCCAACTGAGAGCTTATGGGTCAAGATTAAAAGGAGGGCAGGGACAGGTGGCATTACAGTGGGGGTCTGCTACCGGCGACCCAACCAGGAAGACCAAGCAGATGAGGTCCTCTATAGACAGATAGGAGTAGCCTCACATTCACAAGCTCTGGTCCTCATGGGGGACTTCAGGCACCCCGATGTCTGTTGGAGGGACAGCACAGTGAGACATAAGCAATCCAGGAGGTTCCTGGAATG
>VYZV01011579.1:2374-20806 GCA_013401275.1 Pandion haliaetus
CGCGGGGAGGGGCCGCCCCTCCCCCCGCCGCCAGCTCGTGAGCCGGCCCCGGGGGCAAGGCTGGCCGGGGAACCCCGGCGAGGGGTGAAAAGGGGAGAAGGCAGCCGGGGGCTGCGCGGAGGCTGGGGAGGCGGGGGGGGAAGAAACGGGAGCGGGTCAAAATCCGGGGGCGAGTGAGTGGGCCTGGGGCGAGCGGGAGAAGGCCCAGGGGGACGGGGGATGTCCGGGCTGAACGAGGGGCCGCTGAGGGGGGGGGAGCTGGGTCNTTGCCCGCCGCCGTGCCACCGACCGCCGACCCTCCGGCCGGGGCGGCGGGCGGCCCTGACAGGCGCGGCTGCCGGGTCTCTGCCTTGGCTTTGTCCCCGCAAACAGTGACGAAAGGCCCAGGAAGTCCTATATAGTGTATTGGATCTGCATCGGTAGCAACGGGAAGGCTTTGGACCCAGGCAAAGCACCACATTTTTCCTCCAAGGCTGCACAGCTTTGCAGATTTTGAGGAGGAGCTTGCTTAGGAAAGGCCTCGAAGAGACTAAAATCTTCCGGTCATCAAAGTTCCTGTCGTCAGCCAGTTTTTATACCCTGGGATGGCACATGGTTATGAGCAGAGTTGGTGGGAGTAAACCCAGCAGTCTGACACCGAAGGAACAGGTGCTGGTTGGCCATCCCTGTGGTGCATAACTTTTTTATTAGCAGCATAGCGATAGAACCTGTTAACCAAGCATACAGCTGTTGGAGAGGTTACGGTGGTGTGGTATTCCTCATAGGGGGAGGGGAGTACGGTAAGCTGGACTGATGCGTTTTTTGGATTGGTTTAGTTATGTCCATGTCATCATACCGGTAGAACGGCTTGGGAGGAAAAAGCCTTAAACCAGTACAAAAATAAAGCCTAGGCTACGTTTTATATTATTTGTAATAATGTTTATTGTGTGTATATGTATGCATGTATATAATAATGTATACCACACAGAGCTCTGTATGTGCACACAGCCTTACTGCGCTCGGCTCAGCACAATCATAGAAGGTGTTTCTGGACCAAAAATCTGTGCGATTACAGAGCGAGTGAAAATCGCCACATGCAAGTGGTAGAGGGGGGCAAAAACAAGACTTCGGTCAGTGTGATAGAGAGCAGCCTCCTGTGTTAGCACCTTAGCTACTCGTAGGTGTCAGGGTAAAAAGAGCAATGAAGAATTTGTGCAGAAGAATTTACGGGAATCAGAACATGATGAAAGGAGAGGATACTGAACTTCAAAGTTGAGATGCTGAATTCCACTGGTGAGGGATTGGAAGCAGTGTGATACTGGTGTGTATGAAATGCAAGGTATAACATTTCAGCCTTTCATGAAGGCAGTGGGTGTAAGCTGAAACAAGAGAGGTTGCAGTCAATATAAGGAAAACTTTTTCCCTGTAAGGGCAGTCAGACATTGGAAGTGCTCTGAGCAGGAGTTTGGGCTAGAGACCTCCTGAGGTCCCTTCCAACATGAATTATCCTGTGATTTAATTCAGCTTTTTCAAGGTGGAAAGTCGTTATTTTGTCACCTTGATTATGCTGGAAAGGGTTATCCAAAAGATTAGGAGTAATACATTCATTTTATATTTTCAACATCATTGTGCTACAGTCAGAGCTAAGTGAAAAATTTGGAGCAAGATTGCTGACTGTCAAAATATTTTGTAGAAATGTGTGATGAAGCCCTAGCAGTGGAGAAATCTGTTTGGTTTCCTGCCAGTTCAAACTGCAAGGAAATTCAGAAATGCCCGTCTGCAGATGGGGCAGTGATGTCCTTAGACCATGTCAAACAGAATGCTTTATAAACACAGTTATATTTGTACTGTTGTATCAGTATATTAAAATCAAGCATTGCATCTGATTGCTGAAAGTTTGGTACTAATAGTGCTTTGGATAAAGACAGCACTCCCCCAAGGAAAACACCACTGACTTAAGGGAAATTTGACCTGCGTAAGCCTTGAGTAAGAAACTGATCCCATATGTTCTCGGGAATGCCCTTAGATGACTGTTTCCTTTTGTCAATTCTGAAATATAGAGGAATTCCTGGGAATTCAGTAAGAGAAGCTGGTGCCAAAGAATGAGTCACATCTTAAGATGTGTTTCATAGTGTACCTGGCTTTTCCTGGATTGCCTCTCGTGCTGTTCATCAGATTTCCTGATAAAGCAGCTGGTCTGTGGAGTGGCATAGTTGTCCTTTTATGGTTTTAGACAATCAAATTAAGTCTTATTAAATACAGTAATTATGGTCAGCAAATAATCACATGAGCAACAGGCATGCTCTGCGCTACTTTATATAAGGAAAAAACTTTTATTTTCCATACCTTACTGGTCTCAACTTGAAATACAAGGTGAAGTTAATTTTAACTCTTTTCTCAGTACTGGATGTAACAGGATAGTAAAGCCACCTGAGAAAAATTTAACCTCAAATTAGATTTTGTTAAAGAAATCTTAACAAAGTTATTTTTAATAAGTAATTCTATGCATATCACAACCAACAATTATAACGCATGAGAAGTGTCACATGAGAACTGTATGAACAGAAGTGATTAGGTACTACCTAGAAACAAAAAGGAGATGAAGCACGTCTTAGGAAACTAGGAAGAAGGACAGGTGAAGGGTATAGTTAGATTAAGTGAGCGTACACATAGATATATTTAAAAATTAATTTTAAAACAAGTTATTTGTAGAGTTGGTAAGAATAATTCTTCTGAACGTAGTAGTTATATCTCTGTAACATTAGTGCAAATAATATAAGGACGAGTCTCTGTATTTAAAAGTGTAAATTCTGTGCGGATAAGACTATGAAACATATTGGGGCAGGTTCTGTCATATTCCAAATAGTGACATATGCTCAATTTGCAAGAAACTGTATTTTTTACTTGTGAACTCCAGACACTGTTCAGCCAATCGAGCTGTGTTTTTCTCCATTGTCTTAAGTCACCACTAATTGTCCTGGAGGGTAAGTCGTGACCTAATGATAATTATGATACGTTCTGTTGCCTTGAGCTGATTTACCTAAGCAGAGCTGATTAGAAATTATTAAGTGATCCTCTTCCTGCTGTAGGCTGAAAAAATCAATGGCAGTTCACATTTCCTTTGCTGTTGATTGTGCAGGGCAAAAGGGAATAAAAACCCATGATGGTTTATTTGCCCCAGTGAAATCATCCGATATACTCACTGCTACAAAAGCTGCCTGCCTTAGAGCTCTATGTGCATCTGAGAATCTGATTTTCATGCTGAGCAAGTAGAATGTGTATCCTTCCGTGACTCAGTTTAACAATAATTACAAGCTGCAGCCATGTTTACACTTCTTACATGGGAAGGGGTAAACATCCTTTATATACATTACTATATTGGATGTTTTGGTAATTTAATGTTCTACGTATTTTACAGTTGGAATGGCAAACTCTTGGAGAGGTTAGCTCGAGGGCATTCAGGATTCCCAGAACTGGGTGAACTCATTGCTATGACATACATATGTAGCCATCTCTCTGCATTGAGGCTCTGATTTGGGTCACAACATTCCTCTTCAGTCTTGTTCTCCATTTATACACATGAAAATATTTAGTGTAGTTAGGAGAAACAGAATGGTTTTTATTTATTTCTACTGTAAGCTTTTTCCCACATGTGTTTTTGCACGGTTTGAACTTTGGAGGATGTTAAAACCAAAAGTGTTTTGATGCTTAGGCAAGAGTCCCGGGACCTGTGTTCTGAATCACAGTAAGGCTGAAATAACCAGAATGAAAAGCCATGATATTGGTCAGATCCAAAGCAGTGCTGTTGCTTTTCCCTAAGAAGTGTTTCTTTCACTTTTATTTGGACTAAGATGGTTCAGTCTCATCTTTATAGGTGTTGGCAGATAAGCAGGATATACACTTGTATGTATCTCTCACAAGTCTTGTGATCAATTCAGGTCTATATCCAGGCAACGGGCTTCTATTATCCCTTGTTACTCTTTAATGCTTTAGATCTTTGCTGCAGTTCACCTTTCTGTGCAGGCTTACTGGTCCTGTATTGGATATTCCCCCCAAAGTGTTTAGCTATTTCAGGCCCTGCTTTAGTTTCTTCCAGATATTTTTAGTTTTTGCCGTTTCTCTTCTGTTTGCCCATGGTGCAACAGTATGAGTTCACTGGGTCTCTCCTTTCAAACTGGAATTTATTTTGTTGCTGATGCTGTCTCTTGATCTGAGAAGTTTGAGCAGTATGCTTGGTCCTTTAGGAAACTCTATCATGACATAACTGATTTTTGAGCTGTAATTTTGTTTACAGGAATGCAAAAAAGCTCCCTGTTTGCTGAACACAAGTTATCAACAACTAGAGACAGTTTTCATACTCACAGGCTTAGACCACTATAGCTACCACTCCTACTTAGAAAAGCAAATTTCTTCTTTGAGCTTGTAGTTTATAAAACTTAGTGGTTTGCCCATGTCTATTTATTCCTGGTGGGTAGTGCAGGATACACTGGCCTGTATTTGTCATAGGATATTTTTTCCTAAAAAATGATGCTTTGAAATACTCCAGACAAATCTTTTTTGGGTTGCAGGAAACACTCCCTAGTTCTGATTTTCTTAGCATATGATCCATAGTACAGATTCTTTGGGGATTCTGTATATACTGATTGAATTTTCTGCTTTGATTAATGTAGAGTGCTGTGAGTTTTCTGGTTTCTGTTATTCACCTTTCCTTAAAGGCCAGGCAGTTTTAAAGCTAAATTGGGGGGGGGAGGGGGGGGGGAATTATTCAGTATGACTAAATGCCAGGCATTCAGTTGCAAGACTGGAAACAAAAGGCTGCAGGTGAAAACCTAACTGTTTGTGGATTTGTTTTACACATTAATGTTGTGTAATGAAGCTTCCTAATGCAGGCTCCATGGTGTCTCTGATCCAGACCACTTATTCTAACTAGAACAAAATCAGTTTACATGTTTCTGATCTTTATCTTTTCTGACCTAGAGAGCAAACAGACCTCTAGAGTTTGATTAGAGAAATGTTTGATTTAAATGTTTTATTCTAAATATTTGTTTTAAAAGGATGATTGGGAAAGGTAATTTCCTAAGATTATCGGGAAGCTGAAAAGAAATTGTAGTTGAGTAGAAATGCTATATATAAATCAGGAAAAAAGAAGTATTGGAGGCTTCTTAGCATGTCCTTGGTACTAGATGGTGAAATAGTTTTCAGAACTAGAATGTTGAAGAAGAGCTGGAAGGAATTAAGTAAATAGAACAAGAAAGTGGAAGTGTCCTTGCCCCGCCATTCACTCCCCTCCCACACACCACGCCATTTCCACATAAATAACACAATTTACCAAAATTCTGATTAGTGTCCGGTTGAGAGGCAAGAAACGGCATGGTAATGTTCCTCTGGAGCTCCATCTATAAAACAGAAAATCCATCAATCATCCTGGCAGGACGTGGAAAAACAGTTTTCAGCAGAGTTTTAAATTCAAGTCATTAATGTAGTCTTTTGTAGACTGAAGTGAAGAAATAATGCCATATAGATACCAACTGCTGAAAACTTCAGTGCTTGTTTGAATGTATTTTTGTTATAAGCAAGAGTAAGCATATTCTTCATTGTAGAAGAGTTGTCCTTCACACTTGAAGTAGACAAGCATTTTGACACTTTCTGCTCTCAAACAGGATTGATGGAGCATGAAAAAATAGTGTTTCTGAGGAGTCTGCATACCAGTATCTGTTCAGCCTTAGAGCAATAAACCAGTTGTCCTGGTTTCGGCTAGAATGGAGTTCATTTTCTTTCTAGTAGATGGTATAGTGCTATGGTTTGGGTTCAGTATGAGAAGAATGTTGATAACACCCTGATGTTTTCAGTTGTTGCTAAGTAGTGTTTAGTCTAAAGTCAAGGATTTTTCAGCTTCTCATGCCCAGCCAGCAAGAAGGCTGGAGGGGCACAAGAGGTTGGGAGTGGACACAGCCAGGGCATCTGACCCAAAGTGGCCAACTGGGTATTCCATACCATGTGATGTCAGGTCTAGTGTATAAACTGGGGGAATCGCTGCTCGGGAACTAACTGGGCATTGGTCAGCGAGTGGTGAGCAATTGCATTGTGCATCACTTGTTTTGTATATTCCGATCCTTTTGTTAGTATTGTCATTTTATTATTGTTAGTATTGTCATTTTATTATTGTTACTATTATCATTATTATTTTACTCCTTGCTGGCCTATTAAACTGTTCTTATCTCAAGCCACGAGTTTTACCTTTGTCCTTCCGATTCTCTCTCCCATCCCACTGGGTGGGGGGGAAGTGAGTGGGTGGCTGCATGGTGCTTAGTTACTGGCTGGGGTTAAACCACGACACCAGTCTAGTGTGGACATGCAGATGTGTGGATTATAGAAGATTAAATCAGGAAACCATAAGAAAAAATAACATATTTCTTAAAAGTGATAACTCTTGAAAAAAGCCACAGCAGCTATTTTTCATGGCTAGATTTGCCTGAGATACCACCAAGTGGCACAGGAACTTACACTGGTGGTACAGTGAAATATGCCTGTTTCAACAGGAATAATCTTTTTGGCACTAAATGAAATGCTTTCTCCATTTAATTTTATTATAGTTATGCAATATGTTATGATTGTTGCTGGGGTAATGTACATTTTTGGGCAGATGGCTGTTTGTTTGGCAAAATTATTATACTATCTTTTTGCCCTAAGCTGTAGAGGAAGGACCACAGGGAATCCTATATGTATGGTTTTCATTAAAGTTTCTGATGAGAACTACTAATATATTTAACTGAACAAATAGAGAGGCCACCATCTAATGGAGTGAGTTTACTTTGAGTAAGTCTTGTCACATCTGAGTTCGCTTAGTGCCATTTGAACCTTGCACTAATGATAATAGTGGCTTATTGTTCTAGATGGTTTAAAGGCAAAAAGGCTGCAGAATATTACGTATTTGGTCCATGGAATGAAGATCACGCTCAGTTGTCACTTATCCTTACTTAATTTTTAGACAAAATCTCAAAGTTTTGACTTAAAACGGGTTAACAGAATGACATCAGTGTCTGACCCATTATGACTTTTTTTTATTGATACACTTATCTGCTTATGACTGAAATGCTTAGAAGTCAGCTGTGAGAAAGTTAATTGTGTTAGGTCTTGCATAAACAAAATACTTCAAAATCTCTACACTGGAATACTCTACCTACTGGCTTCTTTGGGAGCTAGTCTTAAGTAATATTTAGTATAATTGTGACATTCCACTTCAAGTGTGCGCAGATACATAGACACCTTTAAAAGGGCTAGTTTCAGAAACACTGCTTTTGAACTTTAAGGATTTCCACCAAAGTAATGGTTTGCATGTAACCGACTTAGGAAATACTCCTGTTTCTCTAAGGGCTGGTTGAAATATTGTCATAATCTTATATTTACTGAAATTACACCTTTTAAACAAACTTAAAGATGATGTTACAAGAGAGGTGTGGCTTGGAGGGAGAGAATGTTTTTGTTAGATCCTCTGATAAAGCTGGAAAAAAACAAAGACCTTTTGAGACCATCTCTACTTCCTCAGATAAGTTAATCTGTCTCTCGCTACCAACTTTGCTTCTATTCTATCTGTAGACCATCACCTTTGCCCCATCACTACTGTGACTTATAGATAAAACAGCTTCTTGTAGTAGGTTTTTTTTTTTACCCGATTTCTGAAATGATGGTGATGGCCATTAGCTGACCCAACAGCTTTAAAAAATGAAACATAATCTCCACTGTCTCTTATTTCCTGTAAGCTATCCAGGAAGTATCTCAGAATGAAAGAAAAGCTATGAATTTGCCAGATAATGAATCCGACTCTTGGTTCATGGTTCTTTCCTGTAGGCAAAATTATAGGTTTCTTGTAAACTTAAAGGAAGTGGAGTGAAGGAGTTCACTTGCGTGATAATGAGAGTAGCCAAATGATTGATTAGCAGTTGAGAAAACTATGCTTTGGGCATTATTGATTTTCAGAGGTCCTAGAGGAGTGTGGTGGGTTGACCCCAGCTGGCAGGTAGGCCCCCACCCAGCCACTCGCTCAGTCTACCCCCCAGCAGGAAGGAGGAGAGAATCGGAAGGGCAATTACAAGAAAAATGTGGGCTGAGATAAGGACAATTTAGTAAGGGAAGAGGAAAAAAAAGGAAAACAAACAAGTGATGCAAAGGCAATCACTTACCACCTTCCACCAGCAGACTGATGGCCAGCCAGCGCTCTGAGCAACGGCTACTTTCGACACACCACCCACCCCCAGTTTTATTGCTAAGCCTGATGTTATATAGCATAGAATATCTCTGTGGTCAGTTTAGGTCAGCTGTATTGGGTGTATCCCCTCCCAACCTCCTGCCCACCCCCAGTCTACTCCTTGGGGATGCGGAGTGAGAAGCAGAGAAGGCCTTGACGCTGTGCAAGCTCTGTTCGGCAGTAAGCTGAAACACTGGTCTGTTATCAGCACTGTTCTGGTCACAGATCTAAAACACAGCACCATATGGGCTGCTGTGAAGAAAATTAGCTCCATCCCAACCAAACCCAGTACAACAAGTGGCAAAGCGTCTACTCTAAGAAAGAGGTTGGGGAGGACACCGATATTTTGTAGCATTTACATGGCTCTTGCAATTTTCACTTAATAGAAGCAGGCAAGGATTTTTTTTCTCTATTTGGGAATGAGGAAACCTGAAGCAGTGAGATATCGAGAGATTTGTTCAAAGTTGCATATGACATCAAAAGACTATGAGCTGAAGAAGCGTAAAATGCTTGAGCTACAGAACACTGAAAAGACTTTGGAAAAGAGTACAGACATAGGCAATTTTATAGATAAAATGTCTGATAATAATAGGATCAGAATTTGTTTATGACTACTGCTAATAGAAATATTTATGGTTAGAATAGTCAGAAAAACAAAATTTGTTTCTTTCCCGGGTTTGCTTATGGATTAATGTCAATCTATATTAGAAGGTTATACTTGAAAGACATTTTCCAGCCTCTCCTTTTCCCATCTTCGTTAATAACGTCTCCAACCTCAGCAGAATTCTCAGAAGTACGTTTCCTGCAGAGCAATATAAGCCAAATGGAACCGGTCTCTGCCAGAGCAACGCCTTCAAAATTTACCAGCTTATCTCTGTAACAACTACAGGATGTTTTTGCCACAAGGGAACCACGATACCCGTCGTGTCAATGGCTTTTCTGTAGCTCTTCTGACAGAGCACATAACATTCAAACTGCTGTTATCCCCAGGGTGATCCCTATGTATTTATTCCTGCAGCAGCCTGTATGTGGGATTGCAGAAGAGGGATCTAATCGGCTTGGGCAGAGGTGAGTGGAATTGTGACCTTCATGTGCATTGTGTGAGAACCACTGTGATATAAGGGCTATCCTGGCTGCTGTGTGTGGGGAGCAGTTTGAGAGTCTTGTGCTCCTTCAGATGCCCCACTGGAAAGAAGAGATGCTTTTGCATGGAGCAGTGAAGTGCTGTCCCTGCTTGTGCAGCTTATGAACCCCACGCTGCTGTTTCAGGGTCTGCCTGGAATTTCATGAGCTGTTCCTCACTAGTGTGCAAATTTTGTGACCCTTGCCAGAGGAGTCAGCCTGATGCTGATTTGGTCCGTATCTGTCTTGCTATGGCCTTAGTCTTACAAAGAAACCTGGAGTCTTCAGGATCCATGAGGGCAGATAGCAGAAAAGGGCCCTGCCAGCCTCTCCAAATCACTCTGCTCCTATCCTTGTGTACAGAGGCTTCCCCATGTGTGGAAACGGATAATGCCCACAATTCTTCCCAGCCCTCTGAGAGTGTCAGCCTTGCAGTGACTATGCCCCATTTGGCTTGTCCATAGACTGGATAGGTTTAGCTAAATACATCATGAGATGAAGTGAAGTGGTAGAATGGGGAAGTGATACCTTTCTCAAAGTGTAGCATGCTCAATATGATGGGGAGTGGTTATTACTGTTACTTCAGAAGGGTGATGCTGAGTAATTTGAATAATTGTCTGCCATTTATGGTTCTTGATTTTCAAACCTGTGTGAGAGGTGTACTTTGTTTTCCCTTCATGTGCAACGCTGTTTTGAAAGTAGTGTGATGTTACTTGATTCTTGTAGAGAGAAGATGGGAAGATGTGTATGTAGCAACTGGTATGGAAGCAAGCTGGGAAATACCTGCACCGCTTGTGTTTGATGCAAATATGTACTCTTGGCTTGTAATGATCCAAAGTGAGATGTAGTTGGTTAACATGCAGAAGCCATCCTGCCACTTACATGGAGGAAACCATTCAAAAAGGCTGGTTTTCCATACTTTTCCTCCACTGAAGTAGAGAAAACTACCCAGCTACACTGTGGAGGCTTGTAGTGATGGGGGTTGTAACAAAAGGGGTTGAGAATAGGCCCCCCCCTCACACATCTTTCGTCTGTGAAATCAGGCTGGCAGATTGCCCTGCTTCCCAGGCCACGTGATGCGGCATCCAGGTGTTGGATGCATCATAGAAATCTGACATAGCTTAGAAACTGTACATACACACAACCAGTCTTTGGTTCACATACCTAGTTTTTATGCAAGGAACTTTCAACTTTTTCGGTTTCAAGCAGTATTGCATATGTAACCTGCTGCTGGAGTGATGGGTGGACCAACAGCTCTGCAGCAGGAGCTGCTTTTAATCTCAGGGCCACAGCCTTGGTCCTTGCCTGAGCAGCACTGTAACGACGCCTGGTACACCGGCTGTGGACCTTGCTCTATCCTGACCCTCCCTCACTGACCCCAGCTTGCCTTGCGAGGTACTCATCTGGCGAACACCTGACTCCTGGCTGACCCTGGTTGCTGCCACAGGAGCTGCTCTGTGCTTCCAGCTTGGGTCCTGCGGGACTGTGACTTCTGTGGATAAGGATGCTGCCGCTGCCTGCCTTGCTGTCCCACTTGTTTCCCAGGTTGTCTTCCCTTGTGCAGCAGCCCACTCTTGCTGCTCCTTGGCACCCACAGCACTGAGTTAGCAGGCCATCTCCTGTTAGTGGACTGGGATGAATGAGCCAGAGACCTTTAAAGCTCCCTGATGTTGGAATGTCTCTACATGTATTAGGAATGGGACCATATTAAAACGCCGGATTCCAAGCTTGTCGTACAGCCCTGAGGTGCTGAGAGTGGGGTATTGTTTGTTTTGTTAAGGTATCCAAAATAATGGAAGTACTGCTTTGTATCCTCCAGATTTCTGTGTTTATAGGCTAAGGCACATAGCACATGGTTTTGGGCATATAACTCCTCCTTTCAGCACGCTCCTCCTTCACGGAAGGCTGCTAGCGAGGCTACTGGAAGAGGAAAAACATTAGCAGAGTCGTGCATGTTGTCAGACTATGGAGCAAACAGTCCCCTGAACTCTGCTCTTAAAGATGTAGTCATTTTATCCCTAAAAGACACCCAGGAGCATGCTAACACAGAAACAGACTGGATAACTGGCAGGTCAGGGTGCAGGAGCAAACCAACTTCATAATGGCATAAATCCACAAATCTTTATAAGGAGCTTGCTTATCACAGTATCTGAGCTGCTGCTAACAGCACAGAATAACAGAGATGACCTTATGGCATTTGCTCTATTTTATTTTTCCAAAGAAAAGCTTGGATTATTTTACTTGCCGTGTGTCTGCTGTTGCTTTTTGTTTAAAATCTGTGTGTTGCGCTATATTTGGGAGAAGTGAAAGTTGAAAATTTGCCATACGCTTGAAAATTACTAGCCTGTATATACTGAGAGAATCAGCAACATTTGTCACTGTTGTTATTCTAGTGGTTCCATTTAAAATTCTAAAACCTGATGTCAAACGTCAATAAGCTTATGTCGGGAGGTCAGTATATATGCAGTGACATCCTGCCATGTGCCTATCCTTCCATAAACGATGCCAGGCTCCCTTAGCACACCTCTGTAAAGAAAACCTCTATTTGGATGCGCTCAACTTTCATATTAATCTGTGAGTCATGTTAATGTTTAGTTGAGTATCTCTTCTTGTAGCATGCTGATTTACATGCAACATCAGGCTATTTAATGTCTATTTTATGAACCAGGTACATCACTTCTTAGACACTTAGTGGGAAAATTAGGTACAATATAGCAGTAGGACGTGGCGTTTGATTTCTTTCAGTTTGCGTTTTTCTGAACTTTGTTTTTAGTTGTATTTGTGTAACAAAGCACAGCGAGTATTTATGTGCCAATCAAGAAAAAGCAGAAGTTGTAACACGGCAGCTTGAGCTATCAGGGTTCAGTGCTCAAGACTGTCACGTTTCTTGTTCTGGAGGTCCCCAGTTTGGTCCTTGATGTGTCAGTCAGGAAAATGGCTGTCACAGCTGTACTTGTGACTTTCTGAAATTTTCTCACCACCAAAAGAAATCAGACTGAACCTCGACTTAACCAAGTTAGTGCAACTATAGGAAAATTTCAGAGAACATTTTGGTATGGGTAAGGACAGAATCTGAAACTGAGACTCGGTCATAGACTCTTGAAAATTTGCAGGATGCTGTTTGTATGCCTTTCCCGTTTGTATGACGCTGCAAACCGAGAAAATTGATTCCCCGAGCTGTGCATGACTCTGCAGTTATGCGATTGCTTTACTGCGCGAGATAGCTGGTGATTTAAAAATAGCTCCAGTTCCTTAGATGCAGCTGACGATTACAGAAAAATACTGCTCAGTGGTAAAGCTGGAACACCTAGTGCTTATTTCCCATAACCAACAGAAAACAGAAAGCAAGGTAAAAAAAATGGGGAGATAACTTACAGTTAATTTTCAACATTTTCTTTTTTCTTATTCCTTTTTGTGGGATCAGTTATTTCTTAGGGCATGGAGGTCCAGCCATTTCTTATCCCTGTGCTGTTTGCCAGGGTGATGCCAGTCCTGCATTTCTGTAACTTAGGAATTTTGTGAGAACAGGTTGTTAGCTTGTATTCCTTTTGATCTGTCCATCTCAGACATCTTTCATAGGCACTAACATGCCCACTGGGGTCATTGCAAAGTACAGAAGATCCCATTGCTTCTGTGTGTCATTTCCGTGTAAATACAGATTTTCCCTGAAAGTTAATCACAAGGCTTTTAAAAGAAAAAACCTTCTCATATAAACATTCCAGTACATTATAAAATATTGTATAGAAAAAGAAATTATATTACAATTATAGGAGCTGGTTATATATTGTTAGTTCACGCTTGTGTGTCTGTGTAGACACACACAGTGTATGCTGTACAGTCTTTGCAAATATGGTACAAAACTGATACAACATACTGGAGAAAACCAGATGATAGAAGTGCATCAATCTGTACGGTCAGTTGAGTCCCTCATTCGGTTGAGAGTACCAGTGAATTTTTTTAGTTACTCTGGAGCCGTGGATACTTAGTTACAGAACTTGGGCCGTCAGGATTATTTTGTGTATATTACAACTCGATCTAAGGCAGTGTATTTCAATCTACCAATAACTATCTAGTCTTGTTTGAAACAGTTTTCATACTGAAAGATTATATATTCCACCCATTTACTTCAGAAATGCTGTGAGTCACTGCACTGAAGAGAAACTGAAACTGAAATCTCTCCATTACTATTTTTTAATCAATTTTTACTCCAGTAGTACCCAGATAGTTTGCTAACAGGTCAGGGCTCCAGAGGCTCTTTACATGTTACTTGGGCACCATAGATCAAAGTTCTAACTCCGTGCAACTGGAAGCCAAGAAAAAAAGATCACCTTATGATCAGTTCCAAGATCACTTTCTGGTTATGTTTATCCATTATACCCCACCCCCACCCACCCCCCGCAAAACAAACGAACAAACAACACCCCAAAAAACCCAAACCAAGAAGGATAGGAAGATTGCTGGAGGGGTTAGCAGGAAAACAACCAGTGAAAAATCTTTAAAGTAGATTAGTCACAAGAAAGCTAGTCTGTGGGGTTTATTTACTTTAAGTCAACAGGTTTTTGTTATTTACAGGAGCATTTCCATAGTGGTTCTTGGTGGAAGAGAGTTCTCAGTGGGCCTCAAGATGTAAAACCAGCAAATTCTAGTAATCTATAGATTTTTATTGAACCGACATCCTTCTCAAAACAGAAGTTATTTACATCTTTATTACATCTTAATACAGCTGTATGAAAGCTGTAATACAAAGAGATCCAAATCATATTTTACAGTAAGATTTGTAAACATTTTCCCATTACCAATTGTTCCTTTTCTCTGTCTCACTTTTGTACTTTTTGTGATCTAAATAGGGGACTGTGACATGTTTGGTTTTCAGTAATGTAAAAGGAAGTGCACACAGTGAGTTTACCAAGTTTGTCACCCCAGGCTAATAAATTGACTTGCCTTCATCTTTGTAGAAGCCACACTCTCCCAAGAATTTTCTCATTCAATATAAAAAAAGAAGATATGACCCTGTAGCCTAATTAATAAATGTGTTCAGTAGAGTCCTTTATAAAAATGTTGAATAAAGCAAAACATCCATCATAACTGGTCCAATTACTAGGAAACTGCTGCAGATTTCCTTTAACATTTCTTAAGCATTAATATTTGTTCAAATTACTGATTTACATCTAGTAATAAATACTGCAAATTGCTATTACTTGGCAGTAATAATGTTACCTAGCACTCTTCATCTGCTTTTCAGTTTACAAAGGTAAGTATTCTTATTCCCCTTTTAGTGATAGGAAGCCTTGGATGAAGGGGAATTAAGGGACAATTAAAAAAATATAAGCACAGAAAAACAAGTGTATTAAAACATAAAGGAGCCCAAATAGACAAATTTAGTCTAGATATAAATGGGGGGNTAATGAGGCAAAATGAAATCTGTTCTCCTATTCATTCAGAACACACAGTTCTGTTTCGTAAGCAAGTTCTGACAGCATCGCTCATTTTTCCATGTTTTTCTCTAGAAAGAAGATAAAGGTGAATCAAAAACGCAAAGCCAATAAATGCTTTCACATCAATAGGAGAATGGGCTCTTTCACAAGTTTCGTCTGTGTCATCATTTTCCCATAATGTATGTTACATTTTACACGCTCTCAGTTTCCTTCTTTACTACCAGTAAAAGCTACTGTGTTTTTAGTAATGCTATTTACTGTAGCCAATGTAGGAAAAAACTCCAACTTTTCTTCTAGAGAAGAAGGCAAATTCTATACCAGAGACTCAGTTCTTCCTCTCGCAGATTTCTTCTCATGTCATTTCAAATAAGCCTAACCTCTGCTTCAGAACCAGCTAACTTAAACTTACCATGGGAAGACCACTGAAACTAAATTTTTTCAGTCATCTGAGTTTATACTCACAGCCTGAATCTGATGTCCTTTCCCACAATTGCTCAGGTTTCTGTTTCTGTCCTGAACTCTTTCATTTTCAGCTCTCAGCCACTTCCCTTCTATTATGATGATAGTACCAAACCTGTTGATGTATATTCAGATTTAATATGGATTTATTATTTTAAAAAGAAAGAAAAAATGTCCATCTGATTGCTGAGAAGTCAAACAGATTATGGGAGAAGCTGAGAAGTGATGCTGTTAAAAAAAAGTCTCAGCTGCTGTTCGTCGGTTTCAGTAAAATACTGAACACGGTTCAGTGGAGAGGTACATGAACATTGCCAGCCGATGGCCATCTTCATTTCTAAATGGCATCTGTGAGATTTTTAATAAAATAGCCTTTACAATAATAGATTGACACTGAAGAGGTATATCAGATCTTTTCCATATTTTTAGCAGTTTTCTTACTTCCCTTGTTTGGTGTTGTGGGTGGTAGCAGAGGGAAGCAGTGGGAATTTTGACTCTTCATTTTCACAGCATTTTTTTGTTCTTTGGTGTTGGAAGCCTGGATACCTCATATCACACATTCCTTTCCCCGTCTGTAGAGAAGTTCTGGTCTTTGTCCAGGTTGTCACGTACCAAGATTCAGTGTAGTCAGTTTTCTGGCTGCTGCTTTTGGTGAGAACAGCATCCCCAGCAAGAACACAGCTATTTTCTATGTTCTGCTCAGAAGTTATTTGATCTCATCACCTTTACATATGCAACAGTTCCTGTATGGTTCAAAGTGGTTCTGTGCAACATTCTCATATACAAATACCACCTCATTAATGTAACTCAGTAAGTGAAAGGCAGAAATTGCTTTAAAAATAAACTAATAAAATGTCAAGTGAGAGCAAAAGCGTAAAATACTGAGCAGATCAGTCCTTCTTTTGCTTGTCATTGGCTGAACTCTGTGCTCAGGCTGATTAGGCTTTCCTTGCATTAAACTCTCACAGTTTAATCCTACCAGGAGAAGTACATCACCTAGCCAACACCTTCTTTCAGCTGGTATTGATGATCCAGCAATCATACAGTCGAGAGCAATAAAATGCTGCATTTGGCTCTGTTGAAGGCCTGGGGATCCATCATCCCTGATAGTAGACAAACCTGGATAATGCTTCTTCTGCCATCACGGCTGGGAGCGTCAGGGGTTCCTGTCGGCACCTTTGCAGTCAATCTGCCATGCTCAGTCGTGCCCTACTGCACCGTGCCTCAGCGGGACATCCAGGACAGCCTGCTGGGCTAGGTGCCTGTCACAAACAGAGGTTCCTACCTATATCCCGGGTGGTGACACGGCTAACCATGATCGTTAGCTCATGACTGTGTAGCAGGCATGTGTGTCTGGACGTGCACGTTTGTGTGTATTTTGAATTTTGCTTTATTTGCTTGTCCCACACATTCATCAGAACTGTAATAGTAAAGACATTATCATTTTTCCTGGCTTACAGATCTCTCATTGTTATCATCATCTGCATTTGGCGTGTACTGCAGTGTGGTTTTCTGGAGGCTGCCTTTGACACTCAACATAGAGCACTGATCCTCACGAGATAAGAATTCCTACCCAATTAGTGGAGTCACTCAGCTGGAGCACCCAAGTGCTGAAGTTCTCATTTGATTCAAATGTACATTTTTGGTCTAAATCTACAGTGTGTCCAAGGTTCATCTTCATGCAACCATAGCTGTGATGACACACTCTTTAAAATCAGTAACTTTGCCTGATTATGGAAGGCAGTGGTGGATTCAGACAGGCTTAAATTTGTGGTTTTTAATCATTAGAATATGGGGTTTATTAATCATCAGAGTATTTCACAAGGCCCAGATCTGCACTGTGACATCTCATCAGCTTTCTGTCCTTTTTCCCCATCAGGTAGGTGCTTCCCCTTGTGCTGGGTTGCCCTGGGAAGGACTTGTTGTGGAGTGTGTGGGGAGTTTCATGTACCGTGTTATGTAAATGTAATGTAACATGCACCATATGTCTGTATGTCATAGCAGTCATCGGTGTAATTTCTAGTTGTGATTGCACTGACTTGAAACTGCTTGTAAATGTACTGTATGATCAGAGGTGAATGTGTGTGGTGTCACTATCAATACAATTTTCTCTGGTGTCATTAGTTGTGAGCTTCTAGTTCATATAATCACTCTGTGCTTATTTCCTCAAGAGCTCTGCAATTGGCAAATCTGATCTGATTGTCAGAAGAATTAGGTAGCTGGAGCAAAAGAATTTGGATTAAAATTACTTTGCATCATGGTGAGGTTCAATTAACTTTTATTTTTTTAATTGATTTAAAAATAAAATTAAAGCTTTTTAATTAAAAGCAAAAGAGTTAATGTAAAATTAAAAAGTAAGCTTGAAGTGTTCACAGAGATTTCGAGGCAGATTCACTAACCCACTTCAAAAAAGCCAACTTTCATGACTTTGGAATATTTTATGGTCCCTCAGGCTACTATAAGCCCAGTGCTTTGAGTCATGTACTCCAAGTTTTCATATATTCTGATTTTTTAACGTATTTGCCTCATATGTCTTTCTTCTTAGGCTAGATAGTTTGAACTTTGAAGTTCACGGATTTGGCATCAAATTAGTCCTATGGCTTACCATCCCTTTCCATTCCTTCAATTCTTCACCATTTTATCTATTTTATCAGCTGAATCTTACCTTATCTTGAATGGTCTAAGGGCACAATGGAAATTAGATCTGTGACTCCTCTTGAAGCCTTTGCCCTGCTGTAAAACAACATAACCCCCTCAAAAATTAATTAATGGAAAGAACTGATCTAATCATTATCTTTGCTGAAAAAAAATTTTTTTCTCCTGTTCAACAATTTTCCTCTTTACAGTCTAGCGGGGATTTTGCCTGTTGAATAAATCTGCAAAACATGACTCATGAAATTACACACAGGCTTCAGTTTGTGTATTATTGACCCATTTTAAATAAGTTTGTGCTACTCACAAGCATAAAATTAATGTTTTCTCTTAGTAAAAGTTTTTTGCAAGATTTTAAGGCCTTGGTATTTGTGCTTGTTATGGGTTTGTGTGGCGCGGTTTTCCTTGGTGGCAGGGGAGGGGGGCTGCAGAGGCGGCCCCTTTAAGAAGTTGCTGGAAGAATTCGCCACCCCAAAATGTCGGATAAAGATAAAGAATTCGCCGCCCCAAAATGTCGGACGTGTGCGCCAAAATGTCGGACCC
>VYZV01011579.1:21024-41427 GCA_013401275.1 Pandion haliaetus
AACCACGTTGGAGAAGTTGGTGAAGGACTGTTGCCCGTGGGAGGGACCCCACATTGGAGCAGGGAACGAGAGAGGAATCTTCCCCCTGAGGAAAGATGCGGCAACGACGATGTGTGGCGAGCTGACTCAACCCCCATCCCCGATTCCCCTGCGCCGCCGGGGGGAGGAGGTAGAAAGCATCGGTAGTGAACTGAGCCGGGAAGGCGGGAGGGGTGGGGGGAGGTTGTTCTGATGTTTGGTTTCCCTAATACCCTTGTGTTTGGGGTTTTTTTGTTTTGATTTGTAGTAAATTAAATTGATTTTGTTTTTTTCCCAAGTTGAGCCTGTCTTTTGCCCGTGACCATAAGTGGGGAGTGATCCCTCCCAGTCCTTGTCTCGACCCACAAACCTGCCTTTGGATTTTCTCCTCATCCCAGCGTGGCCAGGCGAGGGGGTGGGGAGTGAGTGAGCGGCTTCGTGGTGCTTTGTTACCGACTGAGCTAACCTGAAACCACGACAGTGCTGATAGTGTTTAGACAGATGAGATTATATTTCAGTTAACCCTGAATAAGGAAAAGGACAAATAAAAGCAGAGGATGATTTTAAATTAGAAGAAGCTAAACCATCACTATTCAGCATTAAATGTAGTTTTACAGGAAAATGTTTTTTAGATTTTTCTTTTCTACTTAAACTGGCCACATACTAAATTAATATCTTCAGAGTGCTCTAGAATAACCATATTTTGGATAACAAGTTCTCCATTCTTTTCCCACACTTGTGCAGGTTACTGGGGAAAAATGCCAAGTTTGTGAACTAGAAGTCACCATGTAAACATATACTTAATCATATACATGTAAATATACGTGTGTGTATATACATACACAGAACACAGTAGTGGTATGACCACATGCTTTTCCCATTCTTATGTTCCAGTGTGATACTTTGGGAAAAGTAATAAATAAAGTTTTTGGAAAAATAGAAAGCATGTAAAAATCAACACAGAAAAAACGGCAAGTCCAGTATTTCCCATGCTTCTAATCTAATCTGTTGTAATTGTTATCAAAAGTCTTATTTCATAAATAACCAATGATGTTTTCTTTCCTTCTCTTTGCCAGAGTCCCACACTCTCCTGGGACCTGGCAGCAATATAAAAAAATGATAACAACATAGTAATAAATAAATAAATAAATACCACTTGCTTATCTGTCTCAGGAAGGGCAGCTGGGCAGCTCTCTGGCTTCAGCCCAGCTGCCGCTGGAGGAATAGGGAGGTCACACAGCAGGTCCTGCACTGGCAAGGTGGGGGTGCCAGCAGGTTCTGTCAAACCTCCCATTTATTATGAACTTGCCTAAGTCCATAATTGACCTTTCAGTCTTCTGGCTTGCAGTCTTTTGCTGATGGTTGTAATCTCTAGAATTTTGCTGTTTCCAAGTTTTTTTGCACTGACAAAACACAAGGGTGAGACCCACAGGCCAACCTGGCCTGGAGGGACCTTCTGAGGGGGGAGGGAAGGAAAGAAGAGAAGGAAGGAAAGAAGGAAGGAAGGAAGGGAGGAAGGAAGGAAGGAAGGAAGGGAAGAAGGAAGGAAAGGAGACCCTTGGAGGCCTCCCCGCAGCACAGCGTGGCAGGGCAAGAGGAGGGGAAGCAAGCGGTGCACCTGCAGCCTCATGTTTCGTGTGCTGTGGGCTGCGACACAGTGCTGGGCTCCACCTGAGGTGCATGCAGCTGCCAGCGTGTTTTGAGTCAGGATGCAACCCTGCCCTTGCAGCCCCCTGCCACTCCACTGCTCAGCCATGCCTTGTCCGCAAGTCAAAAGTTAGCAGCTGCATTACGTCTGTGTGCAGCAGATGTAAAGAAAGCAAAATCTGGTTCATGCCATTTACCCTGATCTTACAAAGCACAGCTGCTCCTTCCCAGCTGTGTATCACATCGAAGCAGCGAAGGCCTTTACTAGGGGGATATTGCTTGCCTCTTCCCTTCCAACAAAATGTAGCCATGTCCCGAGCAGCATATTCGCACTGCTTTGCGTAAGCATTGCAAGAGATGCTGGGGAGGGCTAAGGACATGCATCTGAGGGCTAAAACCCGAACTGGACAGGGTCTGGTTATTTTTTATGTACAAAGAGCGTAGCTAGAGAAGGAGGGGATAGCTGCGTTCCCATGGCTTCCTGCTGCGAAAGCGCTGCTTCCCCATAGTGTCTCGTATAGCCCATTTTGCACTGTAACGATTTAAAGGTGATACCCGTATTTGTTTGACCCTTCTGGCTGACTCCTACTAAACGACAAAAAAAGGAATTTTGAGGAAGGCAACGTTTTGTAGTGACCCTCTCTCTGCCTTGGTGCCTGAAGCCTTCATTGCCCTCTAGTGACAAGCCATGAGCAAGCGACAGCGCAGGAGGGTGCCCTGGGCTCTGCGGGCCCTGTTGCGGGAAGGGAAGAAAGCGTGTAAAAGTAAAAATCATTACACAAATGCGTACCACTCACTCTCTGTGCTTATTTAGTGTCTGAACCCAACAATCTTTTGTAATAAGCTTTTTTATTAGTGCCATTGATTTACTAGCTGTTTAGGCGGGATATCTTTTTTCCTTGGATGATAGCCTGCACTGTGATATCTAAATATTTACAATATTCTTGCTGAAATAATAACTAACGAAACAGTAATTGCTTCACTGTTTAGAACGGGTTCCTCTGAGGTGGCTAACTAGCTGAGATCACCTATGTTTGAAATCCCCATTATCCTCTTGCCTCCATTAGGAATGCTTTGCAAATACAGCTTTACCAGCAGCACACTGGTAACAGTCCAGCTGGAAGCAATTGATAGTCATAAAAGGAGGCAAAAATGCTTTTTCTGATACAATGTTATGTAAATTTCTGAAATAAATTTTAGCATCTCTACCACTGGTTTAGGTGGTACTTTTATACCACTATACCTACGCCAGCTTTGGAGCTGATTTCTGTGTCGGTATGAATCGCAGGCCCTAATTTAGACAAAGTTTAAATCGTTGCTCTGTTTGGACTGCACTACCTACCACAAAGGAGTTTATATCAGTAAACCACCTTCTTTTCTGAGAATGCAGGTTCACAGCGTGGCCGTACCTGCATGCAGTCACTCAGGCTGGAGACTTCAGCTCTCACCACAGCATGTGTGCAGCGAATGCACGTACTTCAGCCTGCCTTGTGCCACAGACGTGGGATGTGAGTACTCTCTGGCCACAGCGCATCTCTGTCCGCAGCCGATTTCAGCTTCTCTGCAATCAGATTATTGTAGCCCCTTTTTTTTTTTTTTTTTTTATTGCTTAGTTGCAGGTTTTATTTTGTATGATAAAGGAATAGTCTCGTTTTCACTGGATTTTCCTGTGACATCCCTAGCTTCTGACTTTAAGTCGCATGTAACCACAGGTAGTCGTGCTCCCTGGGTAGACGGCTGCACCATGTGTTCTGTCTGAGAGAGGAGCTCAATCCCTGCTCCTGCATGGACAGACATCATGCTTCTCAGCAGTGGAACCCTCAGGGTAAGATACTCAATTACTCATAACTCTGTATTGTTGCTGAGGAATGATGACCCGCTATGACACTATACTGATGAATGATGCTGATGACCTGCTAAATGAGGCAGAGCCAAATTTTTGGCAACGGTTGGGCGTGCAGCACCAGGAGTTTCTGTCCCACCAATATGTGTGCCACCCAAAAGCCGCTCATGTCTTTTGTCCTAGAACAAGGGGAAATGCAACTGCATTTAGAGGCCCTTTTGATAGGAAATCTCCATCTGCCCACAAGTATTGGAAGGCTCTCGGTTCTTACATTTTCATTGCAGATTACCTACAGTACAGACAACCTGGGAAAAAGATATTTCATGTTTTATTCTGCTAAGAATTCCTTGTCTGTAGAGCTTTGAATTCTTCCTTGAGATGCTGATCACAAAGACTCTCACCTGAGGTCAAGAATCTTTTTGTTGCCTCTCTCATTCTTCAGAATACTTACTTTTGCATTATCATTAAGACAACTCACAGCAAAAATTTTTCGGTTCCTTATGAGTCATAATCATCAGTACAGAGCTTCCCACCCTGACCATCTGTGGACATAAGAGTCATCGCCACAAACCTTGGAGTTATGGTGTTCACTTCTTAGGACACAGTGGCTCTTTACCCTTGCCTTGGTGATTGACTGGTGAGAAATGATCACCCCAATTATATAGTTCCTTACCTGTTAATCTGTGTGACTTTGTGGATATACTGAAATACCATACTGCCCTAGTTCAAAAGTTCACAAGCATACGTGAGCCTGATGTTAGCCAATGCTTTCTTCTACAGTAATTATTTGCTAATGCTGTAAAATCCTGGGACTCATTTCAGCATTGGCTGATGTGACTCTGCATGTCAGATTTGAAAAAAAACCACATGCTGTGTCACATGTCATAGCAAGTTTTACCTTGCCTCTGATGATGCACAACTCTTCCTAGGTCTGCCTGAAGGATGCTTTTTCTTTCACAAATCCTACCAAGGCTGACAGTAATGTAAGTTCATGGAGCCTGGAGTTTCTGTAGACAGTCTCAGCTCACAGGATGCACAAATGTTCTGGAGCTCTAGACCATGAAAGGTATGGACTGTACATTTTTTGCTGCATCAAACATAACATGTACAGGTGCTGATAGACTATCAGCCTGATTAATTACATGATAGGTCAAAAAAAGGGCTGGTACAGAACTTTGTCTATCAAGAAGCTGTTAATCTTTGGATCATGCATTCAGAATTATAAGCATCTGACAGCAATTTATCTCACAGCTGTCCTGAATGTGTTGGCTCAAAATTAATTTTGTTTTTCTAATAAAGATGAGAAAGCAAATTACAAAAGGGCAGATATTTGTCATGGTCTTACAGGAGACGGTAATGTATTAGAGTAGTCCATGTATTCTATACTTTATATAGAATAAAAAAGAACATAAATTCCACATTATCATGTGATCAGAAGTATAACTGAATTTAGAGCAGCATGAATCTTTCCCACTGCATGTAGTAACCAAAACCCTTGCTGCTCATAGAACAGAATGTTCAGTGACGTTGCTTAGAATCTTGTAGTGCAATAGGTGTAGGGAGTAGGATGTGCTTTGTTTCCAGGCAAAATCAGAAATACATCTCCCACACTTACCATATCTCGATAGAGTGAGAAACTCTGTAAAGTCCCTTGCCCATTTCCTTCTGCTTTGTCACTCCTGAGTAAACTTCCCAATTCTTGACACTCACGCTTCTGTATAAATATAAAAGTATATATAATGGCAATGGTATTTACTGTTAAGTATTTTTCACCATAGGAACTCAGAAAGCTTCATAGTCATCTGCTGATTAAAGGCTGCAATCGTAAGTGTGAAGCAGGCGTGGCTTGATTTACATATGCCTTTTGCATTTTGTTAAATAGATCAGTGACAGAACCAGAAGGAAAATTCAGGAGTCAAGACTCATTTTAACCTTTCTTTAAAAATAATCCAATTTACATAATATATAAACATGAAGTAGTACAGCAGCTTGACCCCGAAGGTAGGACCTCTGATCTCTTAATTATAACATGGAGTATTTTGCATATGTCAGTTAAAGTTTCCATATCTCATTTTCCTGGTTTGTCAAGCAGAGAAAATAGTAATTACCATGTTTCTAAGGTTGTTAATCCTTTTAAAGGACTTTTAAGCACTGTAAAAAGAAAAATACCCTGTGATAGCATTCCTAATAATTACGCAGTTTGGCTGTCTGCAGACCCGAGGGCTTGACTGGTTACCGGGGGGTGTAATAACAAGGGTTTCAGGCACATCTCGATGAGATGTTATTACTCAGGTCATGTCTCTAGCCTGTTGCTGTGTGATCAGAACTGCTGCCTTCACCACTGACAGTTGCACAACTTCCTTCTGGCTTCTAAAGTTGTTTCCAAGGAATTCCTTTCTTCTGGTAACTGGTAATGATTTCCCAGGCAACAAGTCCTGATGCTGGTGACTGTTTCATCTTCTCCTTTATTATTTTAATGACATGATAGAAACAGTCAGACTACATCTTCCTTTTTCTTACCAGAGCTTTTATATATAAAGTCTTCTTTGAATTTAACAGTGTGAGTGCTTGTTGGAAGCAACTGAAAACCAAGAAGAGTCATTTATTGCTCAGTTCTTCCCAAAGGAAAGAACGAAGAAACATCTGTGGGCTGGAGGAAGAAAATGGGAGCTAAGGCTAGCCTGGCTGTGGCCAAGATAAGAGCAAACAGGATAATAACTGGGGGGTATAGGGAAGATATCATCACATTGATTTAGTAACAGTTTTATTCCCTACATCAAAAAACATCAAAGATTGGTACCCCTCAAAGAAAAAGGAGAAAAATCTCACTCAGGTTCACTTGTTCCCCTTAGCTCATCCCTCTCAGACACCCATACACAATGTATACTCCTGATCCTGGTAAAGCTTGTGATAGACACCTTTTCAAAAAGAAATAAAGGTTAGCATTTGCATTCCCTGAAAGTAGTAATGATGAAGAAAAACCATAAGGAAAGATGTCTTGGGAATACAGGAAGCTAGCTGGGTAAAGCAAGGCTGATCTTCTCTTCCAGACTCCAGAAGAAAAAAATTGATTTTTCATATTGTACCCAGAAAGGCTTTATCTTGAGTGTGGGCATACCCAGCCGATAGGTTGAGAGTATTTAATCTAATTATCCGTCACCAGTCTACAGCTGTTAATCAATCATCAATTTGCTATTTATTGGTTCAGCAAACAGTACTCAGTGTTCAATTAGCTAAATTGATAATGGTGGTTTCTCTGAGTGGGCTGTCCTCACCCTTTGGAGATGTTGAGAAGTGCACTACAAAGTGCAAGAAAGCACAGGGGGGAGTAGTGTGCTTGTGCCCTGTGGTTCCCCCCACCTCCAGCTGCCTGGTGGGACGGTGTAGGATGCAGCTGGGGCAGTTGGGAAGGAAATAGTGTCCCAAACTGGGTGAATAGGATGGAGAGCAGTGTGGACCACGCGTGAAGGGCTAGGAAGGAACTGTGTGACGAGAGCAAAAGGATGGGGAAAGTATTATCCAGAAAGGCATGGAAATGGGGGGAATTATGTCTGCTATGGGTAAGGTGGAGGCAGGAGGCTTTCTAAGACCAGGAGGGAATGAACAGCCCCAACCGAGCCCGCTGCTTCCCGTGCTGCCCACCTCGCGTACCCAGTACAGCGAGAGCAGGAGCTGCTCCGTCCCTACTCTGCCGCTACTCCAAGTGAGGACTGCAGGTGGTGCGATTGCCTCGAGAAACGCCTTTCGGGTCGGTTGGGCGGGTTTTCAGTGCGAGTTAATCACATTCACGGGAACTTTCACCGGTAACTGCTGTTTTGATGGCAGAATAGATAAGAGCGCTACCCTAATCTTTATTTCATTCTAAGTGCTTCCTAAACTCTTGATAAGAGTGGTTAAAACCCCAGTTCATCCCACGGAGAACTAAGCCGTCGTTCCTAGAGAGGGTGATGCAATCGCTGGTGTTTTCCTTTATCTCATCTATGTTTTAATTAATGATTTCAGACCCTACAGCTAGACTTAATAATCAGTACAGACGTCTCATCTTGTAGATAATGATCAAGTCAATTCAGCCGCAGGGATGCAAGTAAAATCTGCACAACGATTCATGCAATATGTTACACAAGCAGCAGGAAGAGGCAAAAATAGCTGGGGAAAAAAAAAAAAATCATGTTACACAATGTTCTTTCCAAACCTTCTAATCCCTTTGTTTTAATGTGCTACTATATTAGTAGCATTAGGCTGCACCTTGAGTACTGTGTTCAGTTTTGGGCCCCTCACTACAGGAAAGACATTGAGGTGCTGGAGCGT
The DNA here is from genome assembly GCA_013401275.1 of Pandion haliaetus. Classification (NCBI taxonomy): domain Eukaryota; kingdom Metazoa; phylum Chordata; class Aves; order Accipitriformes; family Pandionidae; genus Pandion; species Pandion haliaetus. The sequence goes on from VYZV01011579.1 coordinate 28,841, forward strand.
GTCCAGAGAAGGGCAACGAAGCTGGTGAGGGGCCTGGAGCCCAAGTCTGATGAGGAGCGGCTGAGGGAACTGGGGCTGTTTAGCCTGGAGAAAAGGAGGCTGAGGGGAGACCTCATCGCTCTCTACAACTACCTGAAAGGAGGTTGTAGCGAGGCGAGTGTCAGCCTCTTTTCCCAAGTAACAAGTGACAGGATGAGAGGAAACGGCCTCAAGCTGTGCCAGGGGAGATTTAGATTGGATATTAGGAAAAATTTCTTGACTGAAAGGGTTGTCAGGCATTGGAACAGGCTGCCCAGGGAAGTGGTGGAGTCGCCATCCCTGGAGGTATTCAAAAAGCGTGTAGACAGGGCACTTCAGGACATGGTGTAGTGGGCGTGGTTGATGGTTGGACTCGGTGATCTTAAAGGTCTTTTCCAACCTAAATTATTCTATGATTCTATATGAAATAAAGTTAGTAGATACATTTATTTTACTGCTTTGGCATTTTATAAGTCCTTCTGAAAAATACCAGGACCTTTTGGGCCTCCTCTTATGTTCCACTGCATATAACTCCATGGCCAAAATGTTAGCAGCTATAGACTTCCAGTAAAATTACATTATAAGCAGTCTGTGTTATTAATGACTATGGCAGAGTTGTCTTTCGGTAGCTGAGCTATTGTTTGGATATCTCATGAGACTTTGCTAGACATCCTAGAGTAAAAGCCTCCTCCCTGACACTTTGAAGTCCATGGGACTTTTGATGTTTACTTCGTTAACAGTAGGATGAAGCCATACATGCCTATGTATTCTGTAAGGCTGACCTCTTACTGAATCACTGTGGCTATGAGTGAGTCAAACAGCTATTTGGTGCATCATCTCTCTCTCTCTCTCTGTCTCTCTAAGGTAATTCAAGTAAATGTCATCCCAGGTGCAAGCTGAGGAAATTCCTGAGATAGAAGAGCAACAAGTTCTTAGAGTGCAGTTAACTATCTTCTTCATTCTTCGTGCCCCTTTGTGCCAGTCTTTTCTTATAAGCATTGCTTGTTGTGAAAATGCATTCCCCAATGCTCACAAAAAGATTAGGATCTGTGCCATTGAAGAAGTGCAAGTGTTTATTGAAATGAAAAATGTGTGGTTTACAAATTTGTAAAATGTGGTAGCAAAATACCATGTGGAGTTCAACAAAGTGAAACAATTCTTCCAGTCCCGAGAGTTGCCTGTTCTTGTAATGCAAGGCATAGAGTCACACCACAGGGGACCTGTGGGGTAGCAGTACTCTCTCATATGTAACAAGAGCTGCAGTGTGATGTGAGCTGCTCTGCTACGTATCATCCATTCAGGATGGTAGATCCTTCCTGAGCCAGAGGTCCCAGTGATGGGTTGGGGACTTAGTCTCCCCATTATCTGGATATGGCAGCAGAGGCGCCTTTGAGGTCTGAGGATTTATCAGTTCATGGACAGATTACAGGGTGCTCAATTTTTGGACTTTGTAAGCTGCTCTCACAGCAGAACAGATGGTGTGAGATTGTTCTGAGCCACAGTCACTAATAAACCAGACTTTGCTTATAATTTATCTGTGATTGCTTTGGTAATGTTGTAAATTTGTATGATTAGTTCATTATTACTCATATGAGAAACATAACTAATGTGCAGCAATCTTCTCTAGCATTTAGTTTAAAAGCAAGATAGAGAAATAGCATAGTAGAGTTTCTTTGATGTTCACACGGCAGTGGCTCCTTAGGATATAATGGTCTATAAAACCCAAATCTTCTCTCACCTGAATTTGTCTCGTGATATGACGGGAGAATTGCAGTTCTATTCTCTGATCCCTGGGAAAATAATATGTTTTACTTTACGGGATAAACAGATTCAAAATCTCAGATATAACTAGAAAGTTTACTGTGTGTGATCTTTGGACTCACTTTCGTTGGCCCCTAATATTCTAGGTGACATTGGCCTTATTTGCCTATATATCAGGTGTAGTCTTACCATATTAATTACCTTTTCTAGTGTAACTGTTTAGAGGTGTACACCAGCCTTTTACAATCACTGGTTAATACGCATTCATAATAATTCATTTTTTATTAGCCTTTCATCCATCATTTCGCACATGCATTCAGTAACTAGTGCAGTGAAACAGTCAGCTCGGGTAAGCCTTTTTGTTTCCTTGTTAAGGATAAGAATACTGTAGTGTTATATAGGCCAAGAGTATCAGAAGTGGCTTGAGATTTTGGGGCAAATAACTGAGTTTGTTGGTGTCTGAAGTCACCTAAAGAGACCTGATTTTCCAAAAACAGGTGAGATATATGCTTTCTGAAAGTCGGGTGCTTCTAAAGGGTCTCTAACTAGACATCTAAAAAACTGAGTCACTGAAGCTACTTCTGGAAATCCTGACCAGTGTATTTGTCTGAATTCACATAACAAGTTAAAGGCAGGTAAAAATGAGTAACTGACTCTTGCTTTCAACTGACCTGTGATGCCTCCTCTGCCTACTCATTAGAGTTCTCAGTGGCTTTTGTCTAGTCTACCCTTTTTGCACCTTGTAATTGCTCACCAAGATACATCATCATCTTTCTGCTGGTTTGTCATTAACATTCCTTTTCTGTGCTGCCTCCCCCCAGGAGCAGACCAGTCAATACGCTGGCATGATAACGCTGTTGCACCAACTACCGAGTTATTTTCTTATATTTCCTCTTTTTATCCTTCTGCACGTTACACTTGCACATGAAACTCTTTGATGCAGGAGCCATTATTTTTGATTGTACAGCGTCTAGAATAATGATGTCGAAGTTTATAAATTAGGTTCTTTGGGGTTCACTACACTACTACTACTAAAGAATTACAGATTTGCTTGTCATCCATGTTGATTTTTCAATTTAAAGTCAGCTCAGTGTGTTGTGAAACAGAGTTCGAGAACCTTATGCTTTATGCCTTATGCTTGAACATATTAGGGTGGGTTTGCTGCTGAAAGTTATTTCCAGTTTTCTGAGTCAGAACTATCAAATCTGTGTATTAGGTACAACCAAAGCAACTCTACTTACTCCACAGGACGAAATATAGCGAATTTTCCCTATACTAAATTTCTATTGCTTTTTGCCTGAGAACAGTCTCACATGTCAGAATTGCAAGAGCTTTTTGTCTATGATGCTAAGGAGCCACCTCTGTGAGATTCATAGTAAAGATTTTTGCATGGATGGTACGCAACTCTCATCCTTACAGTAGACTGGAAGGATGAAGAAGCTGTCTATATCTAGAACATATTTTGTCACAGTAACTAAACATATGAAATGTCTTTTTTCTCACTGATATATTTAATATTTATGGAGTTATCAGTTCATTTTGCTTTGCAATAAACAGAAAGTAAAAATTCCTAATACACTCCCAACTGCTCCAATTTCTGGGCCCAGCTGGAAAGCCATCCTTCCCTACATTTTTCACAACTACTCCATGCTCAGTGCTGTACTTTGCAGACCCTGTCCTTCCTTAAAGCCTGGTTTAACATCCAACACATTCTGTTGCTTTTTGTTATTATGTAATGAAAGTCCTGAGTGAGAAAATCATAGCCATAAACCCCTCAGGAATGCAGTTTTAAGCAATTTTCTCAGTCTTAGCAGAATTATATAGTGCATGTTAATTAGTCCTTACAGCAACCACTTTCAAGAGTAGGGACAATTAATGTATTATTGTCCTGATGACGAAGCAGAGAAGTTAAATCTTATTTAAATCAGACATAGTAGCTTCTGGTCTTGTTCTCACAGGTATTACTGATGAAGCATGTTCCTGTGAATGACTGAAGTACCTGTTTGATCTTTTTGCAATGAAAATTACTTTGGAAAGGATCGTGACCAAGAGTGCTCGTGATTTCCTGAGTGTATTGACCTGGACCAGCAGGTTAAGCAAGGTGCACCACGCTACAAGTGCTGGTCACTGAAGCGTTTCATCAGTGTATGTGCTGATGTCACTACAATGTAAAAATGTGCAATAGCTTCTGTTATTTCCATTGAGTCTTTATTCAGGTCCAAATTCAGCACAGAAAAATAAGCCTGTCTTATTTTAAGCATGCAGATATTCTCAATGCTTTATTTTTACTTTTGATTTTTTTTTCTGGTTGAGCTTGAGTGACTGGTTGCTAACTTTGACATCTAGATTTTTTTTTTTTATGTTCTTTACATGTTTCCTGGAACAATTTTATGTCATCTTTTTTTTTTTTTTTTTTTTTTTTTTTAAATATCAGAATACCTGCACAAAGGCATGTAGGTGGGTTTTTAAAATTCTTTTCTTATGTGCTGTTTTTCACCGTAAGATGAGAGTGTGTACTTTGTCAGTATTTCTTCCAATGTTCCTCTTGCAAATGCTTTTTTACTATATCCAGCTCAGCATTGATGTATTTCTTTGCAGGCACTCTTGTGCTTCTGTCTTCATGATATCTGAATGAATTGGGATTCACCAATTACAATTAATTATCTTCATAACACTCTTGTGAATTCAGATAGTGCTGTCATCTTTGACCTACAGCTAGGCTTTCTAATCTGGAGATATTGTCAGATGACCATCATTTTGGTTTAATGATTTGGAACATTTAAAAAATTTTTTTTTTGCATAAGTGAGCACAGTGTTTAGCATGTTCAAATTCTCTATTTTCTTTAATAGGGATGTTTTTATTTCTCCTTTCTGGGGTAATTTTCCCCGTTGACTAGACATCTTACAATTTTTGCAGCACCTAAGTTAGGGACCCTACTAATTATACCATTATTAACTACCCAGCCCTGGTACATTTCTTCTCATACTGAGGAGGAATATTCACCCAATGCATTCAATAACACAATCAAAAACACTATGTTGTCATGCAATTAAAGGCTGAATGGTAATGCACTAGCATGCATGCACTTCATTAATTTAATTAAATTTCATTTATGTTTCCCAGCTTTTGAGGCCTGGACTTCATAACCTTTGTATTTTTTAAAGTAATTTAAAAAATAATATTGTAATTATTAAGAAGAAGAGAAGTATTCTATCACTTAGTTTTTATTCATAGGTTGTCTTACCATGAAGCTTACTTATATGAGTGTGTACACCAAATACCAGAGAAGAGGCCTTTAATGTTCATGGCCAGAAACATATAGACTCATGACTTCTGGGCTTGTTGCCTGATTTTGGAAGAGGAGATGCTCCAGCGGTTGTAGACTCTTCAGCCTGTTGGAATCTACTGACCTTTTCCAGCCCCAATCTGAAATTAGTGATGTGGCCCATGTTGATGCCAGCCAGATTTCTGCTGGAGACAGCCACAAACTGAAGTCCTTCATCTTTGCTGCCCAAAACTGTAATTTTAACACCAATCCTAAACTAGCTTATGGAGTCCTTTCAGATGCCATGCAAGGTCTGTTATATCAACCCTACTTATTGTTGGGATCTAGGGCTGGCAGGAACCAGTGCGATTAAATTTAGGACTAACTTAAATTGTTTTTTGGATCACAAGGGTAGTTATAATTCAGGATGGAACAAAAACATGTCCTGGAGTTAAATTTGCCACCCAGACTGACAACCTGAACCAAGTTTGGGTCTGGCAATGGCTGGGGGTGGCTGCATCTGCTGGAAAGGAGTTGGGCTTAAGGTTTAGGTGATGGAAGAGGGCACAGGCAAGCAAGGTCAATGAGTTTTATTCAGTTTGGGATCTGGCAAGGGTTGTAAGGCTTGATCATGGCTGTGGCCTCTCTGGTTTTTATGAGGCTGGAAGGGCTCACTAGGAAGGATTTGCACTGGTGTTGGGTTCATGCTTCTGTTGGTGCCAGCCTTAAATTTAGCAAGGGCTGCTTCTCAGTCCAGTACCTGATCTTTCTTCATCAGCCCCTGCTGGCCTAAACTTTTTCCCAATAAAAATCTTAGAATTAATCTTAACATCCAAACTTCTGTAAGATGAAGGCCTAAAATTAGATAGGGGTGTCATATTGGCATAAGCCCCAACATTACCTTAGTAAAGCCTTCTATGTCCACCTTTAACCCTACATCATAGCCCTTGTGAACCTGAACCTTAAACCCTTGTCTTATCCTAACTGTGACTCTTGCCAGTCCAACTCTTGATCTAGTTATGTGGCTGAAATCATGGTCTTAAGCTAAGAAGCATTCATTATACAGCACCAGCACAATTATAGCAGATTTTATTTGCTCACATGGAGCAGTTACATTCAGTAATACTGCTTCAAGGCCCAGCTAGATAAAACAGTGTATTTATATCTGTACATTGTTGTTCCTAAAGAACTGAGCTCCCCCTGAACACTGGGGGATGTGAGGACATAGAGCTAGCAAGTTTGGGCAAAAGTAACTGTACCAGATTTAGCTATTACCCAGAATATACAGATAGCAGGAGGTTCCCATTATGGCCTGTGCGTAATGACAGTGGCTGGCAGCTGGTGAAACTCCAGCTGAGAGCCTTTATATCTGAAAAATTCAAAACTAACAGCTTTAGAAACAGCATGGGTCCTATTTCCACTGCCAGAAAAAGTGCTGTTTAATGTGCAAGGGCAGTGTTTATTTTTGTGTATGACACACATGGACACTTTGATATACAGCTCGAATGCTCTTTATCAAAATAGCACTTACTTTGAGCTCACAATGGGAGCTTTCATTAGAAAATTAGTAAAGTTGCATCATTTTTCTCAAGAGTGAAATGTGTCACTTCTATTTCTTCTGGTAATCCATATCCTTCATCAACAAGAGACATGGCTAAAAATTTTAAACAGATATTGGAAAACCAGTTCTCATTCTTCCTAACTAGAAGTGACATTCACATGAATTCACATTTCTTGGGGACCAAAGAATGTCATGCAGGATGTTACTGAAAACAGGAGCAGGATAAAAAGAAAATGCAAGCTCTTTGTGCTCCGACAAAATGAAATACAGAGTGACAGGGATTGTTTTGGTTTGTTTTTTTTAAGAGAGAGAATGAAGGGAAAAAAAATACTTTCAGTATGGTAGTGAAACATTGCATTCCCCCAAGAAATCAGTTCTTGTTATCTTGCTGTGAACTCCCCCTGAATCGTATTCCACACATAACCAAAGGTACTGGAAAAAACCCACAACTTTTTTTCTACTACCAGTCAGTGGTATCAGACTAGAAGCAATGAGCTGTTTCTGAAGGATTGCTTTACCTGATCTCTGGTGGATCAGAAGAGCTATCATGGGGTTCTCCTTTCATGGAAAACTTTTTTGAGGTGGTTAGCTAGTGCTTCTTGCCAGTAGGAGATGGTTCCCTTGTGGATACAGGGCACAGCAGAATGCCTCTACATTTTGGGTGTGCTGGGAGATCATAAATGAGAGTAAGCAAGGTCCTGTTGGTGCCTCCTGGTACAGTATTGCACTAAGCACAGCTCAGATGGATCAGGATCTTCAGCTTTCTCTTTTGCGGCAGCTTAGGAAAAGAAACATTAGATAAAATGGCAGAAATACATAGTTTAGATTAAACAGGATTCTGAGTGCTGGGGAAAACTGTGGAGGAACCCAACTCATTGAGGTGAGTGGGCTACGCAATGGTGAAAGAAACTTGTGGATTAACACAGGGGAAGGAATAATTTAAACTATTAATTTATCCCATTAGTTCCTATAGTCATTGTCATCACTTACTAATTAACTCCAGATGTAACCCTAGGTTGACTATGGAAAATGCTATCTGAGTGTGGAGCACCAGCCAGAAAAATTACCTAAATCCTTGGATGCATAAAAAACTGGAAAATACAGTGCCACAATCAAGGGAATGGCTTCACCTGGCACGTTCTTTGTAGTTTCACTCATTTCTAAAGAATTCAAGATATAGATTGAGTTATAAAGAAGGCAATGGAAATGATTAGTCACGGGGATGGTGTGCATGGGCAAATAGTGCAGAGCAGGTGACATGCCAAATTATGACAATGATGTGTTCCTAGGTTCATGTGTGTGGACCTGCCTCAAGATTTCACTGAGGCCAGTAGTGCAGCAGGAGTCAGTGCTCAGAATCCACAATGCTGAAAATAAGTGTCATGATATTAGATGGGACAGGGTTTTTTTTCAGAGATACACAAATACTTCAGGACATGAAAGAAGTATCTAGCAATGGAAATCTTGCTTACGGGGAAGTTATTTTATAATTTTCCATCTGATGGTTTGTTGTGCCTTCCTCAGAAGTACTTAACACTGACTGCTGCTGGAGAACTTGGTGGAAATTTCATGTGATCTAGTCAGGATGTTCCCATATAACTATATGTACAACTCCTTTGATTTAGTTAATATTACTGAAATGAATGAACTGTTCACTTGCATACCTATTTCCAGGACAGGACCTAACTGCTGTAAAGTTATTTGCAATGTGAAATGAGTAGTCATAAGCTAACATGCTTGACTGAGCTTCCTCATATTAACACTACTAACCAAGATATGGGCTTCTGCTTTATATGTCTTGCTAATCTTCACAGAAAATTGTCTTGGAGGATGAGAGGTGTAGGCGGAGTGAGTGACATGAGGACGCAGTTTTGTGTACAAAACATTCCCCCTACGCAAACAGTACTCTGGGGGTGGCTGCTATTTTCGGTCTCAAATTTAAAAGCCATAGTCCAAAAATAAAGAAGTGTCACTACAAATAATAAAAGTGAGGCCAGCAAGTCAAATCTGGGTTGGTTTTTTTTTGGTTTGGTTTTTTTTTTTTTGAAAGGTGGATGTGTGTGGGCTGTGAAGATGGTTTGAGCGAGTCACTTTTGAGAATGAAGAACAATATGGGAAACAAATGAAAAGTGCTTCAGGTGTTGATCATTTCCTTTTTCATAATAACAATTGAATGGAACATATTGGTAAAGCTTACATACTGTACACCTACGTTTTGTATTTTTTAGAGAGTATGTTGGGTGCTTAATCCAAGATACCATAGGAGGATCTAGTGCTTCTGTTGACTTAAGTAGTCACTTGTTTAAAAAATGTGGTTTAGTATGGCACATATTTTTATGCAGCAAGAAGGCCTATTTATGACTGAAAATTAGTACACAGTTAATTAAAGAATGAAATTATAATCTGCTCTTTACCCTGCGTTCATTCCCCATGAGGACACTTCTACTCTTACATGGAAAGTGAAGTAGCTAGTTCTCTCCGAACTCATCCTTGCTTACTCCACCATCGTTTCCCTGTGTTTAAGTCCCTTGAAAAGTACTAAATGTTGCATTGTATGTGAATATGTGAGATGAAGCTCTGCTTGGCCTCACACTGTGTAACCCTGGGGGCTTAGTCTAAGATCAGTATAGGCACCCAGGTACCTTTAAAGCTGCTGGGGCTTCAGAGGGAAATTTCACTAAGTCAAACCAGTATTGTTAACAGTGAACTGAACCAAACCTAAACCTGACCTGCAAAGCAGCTTCAGGAACTTATTTTTATCCTCTAACTGACATTGAACCATTAATTTTATGTTTCTGTTGATTCCTACCAGGAAATAAATGCCCTCTCAGGGTAACAGCTCAGCAAGGGCTTGTGTTTCCCAGCAGAGACCTGTTCAGCCTAGGGAGTGCTGGCACCTCCCGGGTCCGGCAAAGCTGCTATGTTGCTGCATCTTCTTCCCTTCTGCCCCCGTCTTTCTCTCCCTGTATGACTCACCCCATGCACAGCAGATGTTCCTGCCCCTGCACCATGATGCTGTGCTGCTCCGCAGCCCTCAGCAGGGATCTTTCTGGCACGGGGTTTTTTTGCACTTGCCTAAAGTGAGATCTGGCTGTATGGTTCCTGGCAGGAGGAGGCTGACTTTCATGTTGTGGGGGTGAGCGGCGGACTGCTACTGCCAGCACTGCCCCTAAAGCCTGCCTCCCACTATCATCAGCTCCATTGCCTATCCCTGCATATGGCTGTGGGATTATGCTTGTGTGGTCTTCCACCTATGTCTGTGTCTCTGTGTGTGTGTATGTGCTCTTATATTGCTATATCATCTGCATGCAGACACACATCTACTAGGTGGGGATGGGAATGGCAGAGAACCACAGCTTCTCTCCTTCAGCTCCAAGGGGAAGTTGGAGAGAAGTGGAAACGCTGTGTTAAGACAATCATAGAATGGTTTGGGTTGGAAGGGACCTTTAAAGGTCATCTAGTCCAACCCAAATGTCTGGTGTCTGAGCTGAAGACAGGTTACAGAGACATCTTATCACAGGACTTCCCATTTTTAGGACTTAGTGTTTCTTCTGTGAAGCAGTTCGAGGCCACCAAATAATTAGGGATTGTTACTGGACTCAACTGGAACTGAAACAGAAGTAAGACTAAAGGTACTGGTCTGTATCTCTGGTTATTAGCATTCTTGTCTAGAGCAAAATAAGTCAGGAGGAAAGAGGGTTAAAATAAACTTGAATTAATAAGGGAAGTATATAATTTAGAATCTGCTGACTCTCAAGAACTGTTCTGATGTTTGTTTTGTTTGGCCTTTCTATCTGCATCATGATACGAAACCCTACAGCTTGAGTTTCAGTGATTTCCTTTGAAACAAGATAATGTTTCAACTCTCCAAAGACTGAAGGCTGAACTCCTACCACAGCTGTGATGGTGGAGGTGCGGAATAACTCACTGACCTCAATCTCAGTTGCTCTAAATAATTTTATGAGGTACGTCTTTAGCTAGGCTTTCCTGTCACTCTTGTATGTGAGGGGTTTTTATATGGGTCAGTTTTGGTTTTTTTTTCCTTTTGCAAATTTTTTTCTAATGATAGCAGTGCCTTCTGAAAAGCATTGGATTGACACTCTGGACACCAAAGCCTCTGCCAACAGAGCACATACTGAAATACTGCCCAGCCTATGTTCTTGAAGCATAACCTGAAGGGATCATTTGTTAAGAGATGAAGATAATTCAGTCTCTAAAGCCACTCAAGGCCTGGCCCTAAACGGCTGGAACAAAGATCAGTTTGCCTCCAGACTCCTTCACCCTTCTTTTCTTTCCCCTAACTATTGAAAGCATTTCCCAATGTCTTGTTCTTTTAGGTAGTTTGACAATAGATGGAGTAAATTTCCCCTATTTTGTGGTCGTAATTCATAGAACCATTTAGGTTGGAAAAGACCTTTAAGATCGTCAAGTCCAACCATCAACCATGCCCACTAAGCCATGTCCTGAAGTGCCTTGTCTACACGCTTTTTGAATACCTCCAGGGATGGTGACTCCACCACTTCCCTGGACAGCCTGTTCCAATGCCTAACCTATCCAATATATATATATTTCTTTTTACTAATCTGATTCTTCAACTTTTTTTTGCTTAAATTTCCATTTTGGAAAACAACATCTCTAAAAATGACATAAATATTTTCCAAAATAACAAGGCGGGAGGGGATGTGTGAACAATACACCAGATGCTTTATTTCTACCAAGGTCTTTGCCTTAGGGAAAAGATATGTTCTCTTAAAGCATTAGTTATGGCATCACAATAAGACAAATATTGTATCTTAGTAACAGTCTCTAACTGGCTTCTACGGATCTGTTATGTATCCGTTTGATATCCGAAAATGAGTTGTTAATACAGTAACATTATTATGCAGCTGACCCGGTATGTTGAAAAGGAATAGATCCCTTGTAGAAGATGCAGGTGTATGGACTTTTCCCTGCTCATGTGACTGTTAGAGCCACCCAAATCCTAACAAGAGCACAAGATTTCAGAGAACAGATAGTTTAGTGCACTTACGAACAACCTAAAGGAAAACTCCTTGCCTGGGGTACCCTTGAGACTCTTCTTCTAGCGCATCACTGGAGCAGCTTGTTTCACCTGCTACCCTAGTAGCCATTGTAATAGGAACAGTTTGTACTGACTGTTTCAACATTCAGTTCTCCTTGCACTACTTTCCTATATAGTTATTGAAAGAATTATTCTCTCACCCACAAATAATAGTAATGGGACTTAACTCTTCATTTGTGACAATTCTACATTTTCCTATAAATTTGAAAATCGGCAGCTGAATTAAAAGTCAATTGTCACTTCATATAGTCACCAATTTCTGAATAAGGTTCAAACCCCTAAATTAAAATTTATATATTGATGACTGTAGTCGATCAAAGAGTTTTGCTAAATTCAGATTGGGAGGGTTTCTTTTTTTGTTATTTCTGTAACCTTTGTTGGCCCAAAAACCTCACCACAATTTTTATACCATTTTTCAACCTGAAGTGCTGCCTAGAGAACAACAAACATAAAGCTTTTTTTTTCTGTTGGCACTAAAATTTTATACAGTAATGATACTTTGAAGTAGAGATACCATAACATAAAATTTTTAGGTAATTTACAGAAGCAGATATTCCAAACAGAAGATACTATCACAATGCATGTATCACTAAATCACGGTGATTTGCTCCCAGTTTGGCTTCAGAGCCTCATTCCCCCTCCTAGTGCATATGATATTAGGTCAGTCCTGAGCTATTACCTGTAGTGAAACAATTGGCTGACTTGGCATATATCCACAGGTATAGTAGGCTGTAAAGTGGCTTTCATATTGCCTAACTTTTCTGCCTCTTTATGGAAAAAACCAGCACAGGGCTGTAGGGGCCACCCTGGGACATGAGCAGAGCAGGGAGCGGTCTCCATATGTGCATAGTCTTTACTTATGGCTGCCCTGCAAGCAGCATCTCCTAGGCACAACTGGAAA
>VYZV01011580.1:12031-30662 GCA_013401275.1 Pandion haliaetus
TTTCTGAGGTAACACATGGAGAATAGAAAATAAACTAATGCTCTTTAAAGCTGTGTGTAATTGACTTATTTAAGTTCTAGGAAATTCTCCATAATGCTATTTTATTCTTCTATAGTTTCTGTAGACGCTAGTACTCTGTCAATATACATTAGTAAAGTCTTATTTGTGTTTCTGGCTCTGTGCATCTTGGTGCCCAGGGGTTTGCTCCAGGTGTTTCCATTGCAAAGCTGGGTTATTCACGATAAAGAAATGCTTCTGTGAATAACCCAGTCCTGCAGTGAAATGAGCTAGGGCAGCCAGTGGCTTCTCTCCTAAAGAGATGAGTGGTCTTTTACATGATGCAAACTAAGTAGTTTCAATAGCAGAGAGGGGTGACTAGGTCAAGGAGAGGGTTAAAATTAAGAGTGTCTTGAGAGTGCTCTGATGAGATGTACAAGTGTTATGTGGTAAAGAAAGTGAAGAGCTAGGCACAGAATTTCAAAGGAGAGGTAAATGCAGGTTTACATCCCTTTTTCTCGGAAACCACCTGACAGTGTAGCAACACAAACTGTTTAGTCTTTTTTCCTTGTATATGTGGATCTGGCATACCAATATCACTTACTACTTGACTTCCTACTTCCTCTACACAGCAGACTGATTCTAACTGTAACAGGTTACAGCCCTGATGACCCAGGAGTGTTGGGCCCCTCCTTATTTAAGGTTTTCTGTATCTGCTCCCTACTTGGGACTTTGGAATTTTTTCACCCTTCATTTTTTCCTTGTGAGCTCTCTTTTGTAAGACCTTTTTGTTGTCTTTTCTGCCTTTAATGCATCAGACTTCAAATTTATTCTTTCCCATTTCACAGGTGTTATTTGTTAGGTAGGCCTCATTCCTGTGCAACTGAGCCTTTGGTCTCCTACTTTATTTCGTAACTCCACAGTTTACGTTTTCATCAAGCACCTGCGAATGCTGGGTCCAACTTGTGCTTTTCTGACTGGAGGCACTTTTTCAGAGAGAAGGTGTATTTTTGGTGTGTTATTTCTGTTGCCTTGGCTTAAATTAAATTTTGGAATGTGTCCAGAAGATCCTGTTGCAGCATATGCGAGACTACCTTGAAATTGCGGTTCCACTACACCAAACGTTACAACTGCACTATAAGATTGCACCTGCCTAAAAGCATTGTTATATGAAAAACTGAAGTAGCCAAAGTAAGAGAAGTGAAAATTTCTATTTAAGATCATACACTGGCCAACTGAAGTCAGCAGAAAAAAACCTCAGACCTAATGATTGTCAGTTCAATGCCTTGCTTAGGCACTATGCTACCTATGGTCCTGCAGCACTGATGAATTCTTGGCTGAAGTGTATAAAATTCGGCTATAAAAAGATTTTTTGCTATAGAATCTGAATCCACCTTGGCCAGTTTTACATGATTCTGTGATTTCTCACAGTCTATGAGAAATGATATATTTTGTCATGAACAAGGACACTAAGTTCTACCTATGGCACGTATTAGAAAACAAAACAAGAAGTCAAACAACAGAAGAAACATCTTTCTCAAAATCTTCCTTTATTCAATTTTTGCTACTCAGTTGGGTATAGCTGATTTTGGGAAACTTTTCAAGTTACAGTATCAGATCATTTCTGCTCTTCTGCCATCAAGGATTATCATTCCCAGTGGCCCACCTAGATAAGTCAATTTAAAACATTTTTTAGTGCCTCGGAGTAGATCATTTATTCTGAATGGTCTTACTTAGAAAGTTAAAGAACTACTAGAGCACTCTAAATTTTCATTTAAAATCTGCATCTGCTCTCTGAAATCAAATATTGGAACACGTGTTCCAACCAGAAAAACTATACTTTCTGAAATAAAACTTTCCTCTTGCTAAGCAAACTGCAGATATTTTAGAAGATTGTTTTGGGTCAGAAGCTTCCTCCTGAACAGCTGATACTGCATCTAAAAAAGCCTATTGTTAGTTAGAGGTCTTGGTTCTTTGGAAAACTGTGAGTCTAAGAACCTATCCTGTAAGATGAAAAAACAAAGACAAACCATGATTGCAATAACTGATCTAATTTAGATAGCTCAGTGTAAAGAACTTCTGTCTTTATTCCTTTATTGGTCTTTAAGTTTGGACCTGGAGTACCTTGTTCCTTTAATACTTTTTCTGCTAGAATTGCTCTACCTGTGACAGGACTGTATTAATCCTGGCCCCAAGTGCCTCTGCACCATGGGAGAATCTCAGATCACACAAGTGCTCTATTTTCTGGGTTTTTCAGGGGCTTTTTGGTGGTTTTTCACTCTTCGCAACAGGATAAGCATGTAAGTTTCTAAACTGCCTCCAGCACAAGACAAAAACCCAAGTCTTACTTTGGACGATTGGCTAATGCCAAATGAAGGTCAAGTTATGCCTTACAACTTAGATTTGAAAGTAAACATCCAGAAAGAAAACCTTACTTTACACCACAGAAGGTGATTTTGGAAAAACTGGGTTTGTCTTCACTTTCTCCACAGAATTGTATCTTAAGTGACATCTTATATATTCTCACTCCATTTGAGAAATTTTAAGAGTATTTTCACATTTGTCAGGCATGAACAAACCTAATGAGCTGTTCCACTAATGCATCAGTGCATACTTATCAGAGCAGAGGTCATTTAGGTAGTTCTTGGTTAGCCCATGTAACAGTGAAGGTTCTTTACAAATATATGATTTTGGACTTGAACTGACAGTTGCTACGTGTTACTGTTTCACTAAGCAGAATGATCTCCAGTGTACAGAAGTATTATTGCAACCAGCTGATAGAAGCATTAGGTATCTAGGAGGCAGTTGCTTCTAGGGTTGGTAACCCACTTTTTAATTCATGTTCTTACTCATTCTCAAGAAGTAAGCAATAAAATAAATTATTTAATTTTCTGTGGCATGACTCCATCTAATTCTTCTTACAATTATGAAAATTATGAAGACTAAAGAAAACTACTGATGACTGTTGGCAGGGAGAGATAATGATGAGCTAAGAAAAAAAGCCATTGGAAACTGATGAAAATAAATTTTCTATCACATTTCACATCATATCGCTGTCTTTGTAGTTTATTTTTGTTTAAATAATTAAGCTTTTTACAGTAGCCAAGGCTTTCAGGTTACCCAGGGGAGGTGCACACACAGTTTCTGTACAAACATATGTTCCAAGAGTGAAAATGTTTTTAATTTCTAGACTTGACACATCTTTGAAAGTGATGTCTAGCGACAATTACTTAACTATGTGAATCTTAAGAGTTACTACATCCCCACCACCACTTAGTGAGGTGGATCCCATTCCTCCAAGCAGACATTCATCCTCAAAGTGTGTCCCATGGTGATAGAAACCAGAACTGTGTTGCTGACCCCAGCTCTGCACCACTCAGTACCAGTCTCCCCCTCCTCATGCCCTCTTCCCCTCATGAGCAGGACTGAGGAGAAGAGCACCTGGGGCAACACAGCCTTGTCTGTCCCCCCAGAGACTGGGGGTGATAGATCCTCTCCTGGTTGCCCCTGGAGGTATTGCTGGTGCCCACAGGGGAGAAGAGCAGGGGTCGTAGTCAGGGGGTTGGACAAGCTTTAGCAGTGTTTCCACAACATCCTGGATCTGGGCCCCCAGCAAGCAACAAACTTCTCTAGCCAGTGGGTCAGGTCAGCAGATGGGTGCCTCTGTGCCCCACAGCAGGGATCTGCCCACTACATCCCTCACTGCTTGCTCCAGGTGGTCTGGTGTGGCTCAGGCTCAGTCTGTCCAGATGCTTTGCTTAAAAGCACCCTCAGCTCCTCCTCAGTTTTGAGGGACATGAACCTTGGGTGGAGCAGGAGCCTTACACGTGGGGATGGAAGACACCAGCTTCCAGCCATTGCCTTCCACTGATACTGCACTTGCAGTTCTGCTAGTGACAGACTGCACAGGTCTGCACTGTGGTGGGGGTCCAGCGCTCTTGAAGCTGTAGGGTCTCTGAGGAGATCCTGTCTCTCTGATGCCGCACAGCCTGCTGACTTCTGTAACTCCTCTGCTTAGCAGCAGAGCTCTCCAACAGCAGCACACCTCCTGCAGGATATGTCCAGGAGAGGCCCCAGGCACTCGCTCTGATCCACTGAGCTCTGAGACAGGCCTCCCGCCCTCTAGCACCAGCTAAAAGTGGGGGAGAGTCACCGTCCTGAAACAGGGGCAGCTGCAAGAAAGGCTCCAGGCACCCTGTGTCAAGGGCTGCTGACCACACTTGCTAGAAGCTGTCAGAGGTTCCCCAGGCCCATGGCCCTGTGGCTCCCTTTGCCTTGTACCTGGCAGCAGCAAGTACCCTCAGGTTTCTCAAAGGGTTCCCAGGAGCCCCCCTTGTGACGGCCTGACAAATTATAGTCAATGTCTCAAACATTCATTAAAAAACTTTGGTGGAAAAGATGCCTCTGTAAAAACGCTGAGTTGCGTTAACAGGACAATGTGGCCTGAAGAGAGAGCCCCACAGAGAATGGGACTGTGCTTCTATCTTAAGCGGTCATGCCAGCAGGGAAAGAGAGGCAACTTCCCAGTGAACCCCCCCAGGCTCACTGACCAATTCCAGAGAAGCCCAGGAATGTGAACTGCACATGTCAAGACCACTGACTAACACACTATAAAAGAAGGAAGAACTAGTGCTCGGCATGCACCCTCCAGAACTGGATCTCTAACACACTATAAAAGAAGGAAGAACGAGTGCTCAGTGCACGCCCTCCAGAACTGGATCTCTACGCTGGCTGGACCAATGCTGGACCCAGGACTGGTGAAACACTTTTCTTTCTTTTCCTTTTCTTTCTCTCTCTTTCTGTCTCGCTCTTTTTTCTCTCTCTTTTCCACAGTCCCTACACCCCATCCTTTGAAACATAAACCGTTGACCAAGTCTGAGACTAGAAGTGGATCCAGCCATCCCTGGGCTCCCCTTTGAGAAGGAGTCCAGAAAGCAAGGGGGTCTGCTCTGAACCTCGTGACTCAATGGGAAGGATCCCCTTTTGACACAGTTTCATGTTCCTTTTTCCACTTTTTTTCTACACCTCTCTTCTCTTTTCAAACTGTGGCTTAATGACACGATGCAAGGTTCATATTGATAAATTCACTTGTACTTGGGCAAGGTTAGCTAGGTTGAATAAATGTTGATTGTTGTTTGAACTCCCCTGGTGTCATTTCACCTTAATTCTGACAAAGGAAATCCACGAACCTGAGTCACTCCAACTTTGGGATGTGACACCCCTCTTCTACCGCTTTCTAAGAGCCTCATTTCAAGTCCATCATCACACCTCCTTGCAGGCCAGCCCCTCTTTTCTGTCATACTCCCCAATTTCCAGCTCTGCTCTCTTGTGTTTGCTTTTCCTGATATTGTCTGGAAGAACATGACTTGTGTTTCCACACTGCAATTTGAAATACTGCTTTGTATTAAGGATAAGAATTAAGTATAGAGAAAGAAGCAGCTATTTGGCCTAAAGGAAGAGAAAACATGAAATAAGCATTACAGCCTACATATTTTAGACTGCATCAGAAATACTTTGCACAGGATTTTGTGCGTTTCAAAAATAGGTTGTAATTATCCCACTTAAGCGGAAAATCTGTGAAGTAGCTGTGGGTAAAAGTTACTGAGCTGTGAATTCAGTTAACATGTAGCTTGTAATGGCTAAGTGAGAACACTTTCAGCCACTCACATTTATATGAATACCTGATTAAAAGTTTGAGAGATGTAATAAGAAGGTGCATGAGAACAAGTATCATGTGACTGGGCTGGCCAAGGTTCCCAAGATGGCTGAGAAGAGTTCCCCATGAAAGGTCATGCTGCTGAAATGACATAGCTTTTCTGCATGGCCCAAACTTTTGAGCATTGGGAATTGAATTTCTGATTACAGTAGTCTGCAACATCTATTTTTGCAGCTGCATAACGCAAAGGGGAATATGGCTCTGCACTGCGTATGTTTCATGAGGCATGGTTGGACACTGCAAATTGCTGAACTGTTTATGTTTCAGAATTGTCCAAATTAATGAAAAAAACTGACGGAATATCCACTCTTGTTTGCCAGACATGAAAATACCAGTTTGGACAAACTTCTCAAGACTGCGTCTTAACAGAGAAACTGGTAGCAGATGAACCAGATGCTCTACAGAGAAATTCTTATTCAATTGCTAATGTTGTTGATTTGCAAAGGAAACTTTGGAGAAAAATAACCCAACAAAAAGGGGGAAAAGCTTTCTATTGAATTAGAAGTATGCACAGCAAAAATCCATGATTTGAAAGTATTGTGCCAAGGCTCCTAATATCAAAACATTTTAGCATGTTTGATTGATTTTTGTCTGCAACAACTTCCACTCACAATAGAATAATCAACAACTGGATTTGAATATGGAGAAGGTATTTTTGCTGAGAATGTTTCTGCCAGAAGTACTTCAGTTGAAAGCCATGGTCCTCTACTGAGAAAGTGAGGTTTACTAATAAATATTGAGATAGATATTAACAGCTGGTTAGCTGACATAATACTAAGTCCTGGGAAAAATGAAATAATCATGTAAAATTGTCTCATTTGCTAACTGTAAGGAGAAATGACTGATGAGGTTGGAGTTGATGCATGCAAGGGTTAGAAACCATGCTGAAAAGCCTCCAAACAGATAAAACCTCCAAATATTTTTTTCCTGCTGCATTTTAATTTAAAAAGCAATGAGAATAAACTCAGTGATTTGAGTAATGGGACTGACTCTGCAGTAAGTGCTGGGGGGGGGTGTTAATTGTAGATTGTAATTATTCTTTTATAGCATTAATCATGATGTGCTTGTATTTTAAGACATCTTAAGATACCAAAACATCTTAAGAAAGCAAAAAGAATTTTCAGCATTAGCACTTACTGAACTCAATTAATTTTGCAATAATGTCTATTTTATACCACTTTCAAATAAAAGTTATAAATAAAATGCTAATGTTTATTTGCACTGAGTTGTACTTCGGTATGTTTTCAAACTTAACAATTATAAAGGTTCTAACCCTTTTATTGCCAGTGGACGCCTATATTCTGATGCCACGAAGGATGCTGGGAGCTAGAAGTAGTGGTAAAGTGTGACTGTGCCCAGACCTTCTCATTTTGTCATGCAGCAGGACAGACCTGATTAGATTCTTCAGTGTGCAAGTTACCATTATTCAAGTTTTTTTCTGTGTCTCAGATAAGAAGAATTTGGTTGACTGATATGAGCAAAACTGGTGTTATTTTTCCAATTTAAGGCAAAATGAGTATTCTTTGAAATTCAGCATGCAAGACCAAATTAAGCAGCCACTTTAGCTGTGGCAATACCTGGATTATCATTCTTCAAAACAATATCCCTGAACAGAAAACTCACTACTGTTGTGATTTTTTCAGTTCCAGTTGATATTACCGAGCTGAAGATTGTACTCTATGAACTCCAGTTTATCACACCAATACCTATGATGATAGTAATTCAACTATTGCACAAAAAAAGAAAATTTAATATCTAATAGGTAGACTGGAACTGTGTTTGTGCCGTAGAGTCAGGCACTAAAATAGAAAGGCACACTTCTGCAGTTCCTCCACTATATGTGAAAGTATTTTTCTTTAGAGGAATGAAACTTCTCTGTCCTAAATGTATTTAAACTTCTTGCCCTGATCCTTCCTACAGACTCAGGCTGGAAGGCAGAGGAAGTTCTTCCCAGTGAATTCCAGAATTTTCTATCCAACTCCTCTGAACTATCTTGTTCAGATAGGTATTCTGGAGATTTAAAAACAGTTTCCCTTTATGTAGTTACGTGCTGTGACTCACAGCAGGGTGAACCTCACAGCAAAGGGAAAAGATGCTTTTTTTCTCCAAAATAGCAGGGAACTACCTGAACTGTTCCAATAGCGTGTCCTACCAGCAAAATAGCAAGTAGCAGACCTCTCAGCAGACCCACAATTAATTAAAAAAAGAAAAACCAAGCTGAATTTTAACATTTTCTTTTCCTTCTGCTACACATACATATTCACAGATACTGATTTTAAAAATATTTCATAAAACTTAGTTTAATATAAACTTGCACAATTGATACATAGGATTTTATACAGCTTAAAAGAGGGTTTTCTAAAAACTGCATTTGAAGGACAAATGCTTCTGTAGTCCAAGTAGTGTTGTCTGGAAAACAGATACTAGATTTTCTAAGTGACTGAAGAAATGCTGCCCTGAAACGATAATTGGATGCAGAATCTGTTCTCAGGTCTCTCTCTTACCTACTTTGGTGCATTTTCCCAGCCTGTAAATGGTGGTGATAATCTTCCTTTGCTAATATGCGCTTGGAGATTCAGAGATAAAAATACTATCTAGATAGTATTGGTTGTCATCTAAGTCCCTCATCTTACTTCGGAGTAAGTTTAAAAAGAATTGAAAGCTGAGAAAAGCTACTCAATCTTTGAATTAAGCAATTTCATGGGGAGAAGAACTTCATTACAAAGCACACTCATATAGCTGCTAGGATGTCTTTGCTATGCTAAATACAGCAATCAAGTTTTTTCATGTGTTTGCCGTAAAACAGATAAAAAGGAGATGCAGAAATCTCATGGCTGTTTCAGTTTACCATGCCAGTTTTATATAAATGACTACCATCCAGAGGCAGGAAGTTTGAAAAGGTTTCAGCTGCTTACATTGACTATGTAGAGTTCATCTGTTACTCTCAATATAGGTAGGATTTTAAGATTTCTAGCTCAAGTTTCATCTAGAAAAAACAACTACCACTAGAGAAATTTTATGCTAGAAAAAACTTTTTATAATTTTTCTGGGTAGGGATATAAAATTGGTCTCATACTTTGTGAAAACTAGGTCTTGTAAAATGCATTTTATATAATTTTTGAGATCACAGACCTGGTGGATTAGGGATTACTTCACAGAATTAAGAGTTTGTTTTCTGTAAGACGCTTCTCTTCAGTTTTCTTAAAAAACCAACAACAACAAATTATACTAAGGCAAATACGAAAAAAAGAAAGCAGCTACCTGATACCTGAATGGTATAGCGATGGAAAGGGGATGAAAGCAATTTCTAGCATTTGGGAAGAACTGTGGATTTTCTGGAGCTTAGAATGAAGTCTATTGTCTGTGAAATGCTACAAAGTTGACATTTTCCGATTTGTCTGTATTTGAAAGTTAGTTCACGTTAAACTGAGGTGTCAATCTGAATTGCATTAGATATTTCAAAAATCCGACTTCCATGTGTGGTTTTATTCCAAAATGAAATGTGCTGAAATAACTGTAGATGTAGGCAAAACATATACTCTCGTTTTCAGATATCATGTTAACTGCCTACTCTGATGAGAAACAGTTCATACTTATCAGAACTGAGGTTTTGGCCACATGCAGAACTTGGCAAGCATCTCTGCATGAATTTATACACTGAGTAAAATTCCTAACTGATTATGAGAGGGAGAAAAATATCCTGACCTGGAGAATGCATCTGGGCAAAACCTGAGAAAATAAGAGCATTATCAGTAGTCAGTCTGAACAGGCAGTCTACTGTGCGCAGTAGTAGGAGACTGCCATTTGAAGATTATGCCTCTTGATTAATTCACAAGAGAAGGAATATTCATGCTGTAAAAGACACATTCATTTCCTGTGTTCTGCATCGCCCATCTATGCAGAACATTGGAATTTTGGTTGTACTATAAGGCAAATGGTGTAAAGTTATTGTGTATGGAAACAAAATATCTAGCAAAACCCATACAAATACTGGGTTTTAGTGGCATTGTAGTACTGCTTATGAAAGAATATTCAGAAGAAGAACGCTTTATTTTTACTTGGATCTCTTAACCAGATTGATACATGTCTATTTTAATCACTCTTATACAGTGAAAGATTAAGTTAAACATATAAATTCACCATCTTAAAAAAAATAAAAAGTAGCATACTGATCACTGCTCAAATGCTTTAATGAGAACCAAAGGTGCTAGTTATAGTTAAATGATGGCAATATTTTAAACATTTGTACCATTCACTCAAAGTTTCCTTGGAGTCTCAATAAGTTGTTTCCTAAATTCAAATTGTGTTATACCATGATTATTTTAAAGTTTGGGCATTTTTTTTCCCTGAAGACTGCTAGTTTTCTTATTTTGAGTTCAGTGCATGATTGCAGAATTATGAAAGCCTGACTGAAAAAACAGAACAAAAAGTGTGTTGTTTAGCGTCCTGAAAATGTATTAATGTGAGTGGATACTTAAAGAGCTTATACAGAAACATTTAGTCATTTGACAACCAAACTCAGCTAAGAAATGCCCACTGAAAGGAGTATCAGTCATACAGCCACCCTACCACCACATGGGCGGTCCTTCCCTGAACAATGTACGTATCAGTCTTTCTTCTTTGTTTAATAGAGTGTTGAGTAACTCAGGTGAGTAACAGGTGTTACAACACCACATAAGGAATAACTGGTGATTGAGAAAAATATTATGACAAGTGGCAAAAGCAGTTTGACATACAGGCAAATACTTTGACAGATATAAACCTCTGAGATTAGCTGGTTTTGTTGACAGTGATACAAATTCACTGAGATTTTAATGTACTCACAGAAGGTTTCTCAGGCAAATCTTTTTCTAGACTATCTTACAGTTGTACTTACGCTGGCAATAATATGCTTGATATTCTATGTGCTGCTTGGCCAATACAAAGTATTACTTTATATGATCTACTGAGCAATTCCAAGCGTTGTTTGCTACAGCATTAAGTGGGAAACTGGCAGCTAGGCTTTCCTTGCAGAAATGCTGTTTGTTCTTAATCGAATCTTGGTAGAAGTCAAGCATTGTTCCTTTCTATTACAGGAGAACAGAAAAACAAAGAAATTATTTGTGCTTGTTCTTCTGTTTGAATTAGTAACACTAGTCTCACTTGTTAATCACATTCCATCAAATCCTGTTCAATGTAGTTGCAATTGAGCAAAGCATTGCTGGTTCTCTCTAATCAACAGTTTTAGCCATGACAGCAAGAATTAAAGTCTGTTAGATTCTCTCTCCTTGAAGAAGATACATGATTATGGAAACCATCAATGAAATATTTCAAAGATCTTGTAATATACATTAGAAATAATCAAAGAACAAAACTTTCCACAACCTGTAGACCTGCAGTAACTACAGACGTTCTGAGCAAGGTAGCAGTAACGTAACACTTTTAATGGATATTCAGATTTCCTGAGATTACTAAAGAATATCTCCATTATTATAGAAAGTTAACAAAAAGTATTCTTCCAAGGTTCTTATCAACTAAGAATGATTGAATAAGTGAACTCAGTTCAGGAAAGTACCTGTACTTCTCACAGAATCACAGAATTCCTGAGGCTGGAAAGGCCCTCTGGAGATCACCCAGTCCAACCCCACCCTGCTCAAAACAAGGTCAACAGGCCAGGCTTTGAGTATCTCCAAGAACAGAGACTCTGCAACTTCTCTGGGCAACCAGTTCCAGCAGTCAACCACCCTCACAGTAAAACGAAGGGGTTTTTCTTATGATTAAATGAAAATTCCTGTATTTCAATCTGTGCCCATTGCCTCTTGTCCTGTCACTGGACACCACTGAGAAGAGTCTGGCTGTCTTGTTTATACTGTTCCATCTGGTACTCACTCACATTGGTAAGAAGCCCTCCTGAGCTGGGAAGCCCAGCACTGGGCACAGTATTCCAAACGTGGCCTCACCAGTGCTGAGTAGAGGGCAAGGAGTGCCTTTCTCAACCTGCTGGTGATGCTCTTGCTAATGCAGCACAGGGGGCTGTTGGCCTTCTTTGCAACAAGGGCGCATTGCTTGCCCATGTTAAACTTGTTAAACAGGATTCCCAGGTCCTTTTCTGCCAACCAGCTTTCCAGCCAGTTGGCCTCCAGCATGTACTGGTGAATGGAGTTATTCCTCCCCAGGTGCAAGGCTTTGCCTTTTCCTTTGCTCAACAACATGAGATACCTGTCAGCCCATTTCTCCAGTCTTTTGAGGTCCCTCTGCATGGCAGCATGCACACTCTAAGGTATCAGCCGCTCCTCTGCATCATCTGCAAACCTGCTGAGGTTGCACTGCGTCCCACCGTCCAGGTCATTAATGAGGATATAATGACAATGTAATGGTATTGGACCCAATATTGACCCTGGGCTACGTCACTATTGACTCATTGCCAGCTCGATTTTGTGCCACTGATCCCAATCCTTTGAGCAGAGCAGTTCAGCCAGCTTTCAATGCACCTGGTTGCGCACTCATCTAATCTGTACTTCATTGGTTTGTCTATGAAGATGTTATGGGATGCAGCCACAAAAGCCTTGCTGAAGGCAAGCTAAACACTCTTAGCTGCTCTCCCCTCCTTCATGGAGCCAGTCACTTCATTGTAGAAGGCTATACAATGAAATGACCTGCTACACAGTTCAGGCATACTTTTCCCTTCATAAATCCATGCTCACAATTCCCAATCACCTTCTTGTCCTTAACAGGTTTGAAAATGGCTTCCAGGAAGATTTGCTCTGTCACTTTCCCAGGGATCGAGGTGAGGCTGACTGGCCTGTAGTTTTACAGATGCTCCTTCTTGCCCAACTGGAATTTAGGGGTGACATTCACCTCCCCCAAACACTACAAGCTTTCAAAGAGAATTAATGGTGGCCCCATAGTGACATTGGCTAGATGAGTGTTGAGGAACATCCCATCAGGTCCCATGGATCTGTGTGTGTACTATTTGGTTAACCTGATTCTCCTCTGCCAAGGGTTATGTCTTGCTCGCTCCAGACTTTCTCACTGGTCTCACGGGCTTGGGATTTCCAGAGGCAAGTTTTACTTGTGCCCCAGGAGTAGTTGAATCTGAGGTTAAATTTTACTTTTCATAAATTGCTTAAAACTTAGAACTGTTTGGTTTTGTATCAAATAGATGTGCTCTGTGGATAAGGTTCTTTTGGAAGTCTTTAAGGCTCCATTTAAAGAAGGCTAATGAATGCTTTCTAATGTTTCTGTGTTTATTTTACCTCATTTGATTTCAACTCCCTACATCTGCAAGCACAGCAAGTACCACGCAGATGTCCACCTCTAACAGACTCTGAAAAGTCCGAGTACTCTTAAAGTGACTTCTTGTAAGGAAGAAGACTTTCCTCCTGATCATCTAAAACAGATTTTACTGAAACCTCCTTCTGAATTGCCAATATTTTGTTACTGGCACTTGCAATTGACATTTCCCAGTAAATGCTTTTTAAACCTTGTGGAAAGATCAGGAAATACAATCTTAGACAAAAGGCTAATAGTTGCTTTTGTTTAAAGACTTTACCATTTTACATGTGGGTAACATGGAATTTAAGTTTCACGATCTCTGTAAGGGTAATGTATTGCTGTTGTTTTTCAGAATCTAACCGATGCAGTTTTAGGGGAAGATTATTTTCTATACACAGGAAAAACTCAGCCAATTAATGAAACTGAAAAGGTATGTTGTTGTAAAGGCAAGCAAATACTCCATATTCTGAGACTTGCTCTGTACCTCTAAAAAGCCCCCACTTTTTGTTTTCAGAAAGGATTGCTTATTTGCCCTCATGAACACACATATTGTTGATGCATGGATGGTTTACCATTTATCATTTGCCTTCAAAGTGCCTGAAAACTGTGCTCACCGGGGGACCCCTATGAATTGCAAAGTCCCACTCAGTTTAATTTCTGGAGCAGCTTTGAAGGAAACAGAACTTTGACTACACAATGGTTGCTGATAAATCAGTTCTCTCTGAAGCATAGTTTGCACCTGTTTTTACATACTAAGAATAGGAAATTTTAAGTAATAACTTTCCTCTTCCAGAGAGGTGTTAACGTGTATTTTTGAGAATTTAATGCGATGAGTGTAAAGCTGTTCTCCCAAGGACCCCACCAACTCTGGATAACTCTGCAATTGCAAAGGGCTTTCTGAAATCATGGTTAGAGCTCCAGGACTGGAGCTCAGGCAAAATCTATTATGTGGATTGTCAGGATACTGGCATTGGGATCCCCAGCTGGCAGAAGCTGAAGGACTTCTGCACTGCAGGCATGGAATGCCTTGGTCTTTGCTAGTTAACTTGACATCATTGCTCATACAGGCAAGGTGAAGGTAAAATAAAAGAATTTATTTACTGAATCTAAGTGCACCAATACAGTTACTGAAAAGTATAAAAACAGGTGAGCAAAATTGAAAAGAAGCTCTTACATGTATTAATCCACTTAGACCACAGCTGAAGTTTTCTCTTGGCCTACAGGAACCCGTATGAAGATGTTAATGCAGCTCTGTTAACTGCTGATTAGAGAGATGATGTTTGAGCACTGCTTGTACATCAATTCCACTTCTGCACGTCTACCCATTTTATTTAACCTTTTTATTCAATAGCTCTATTTTTTATTATAGGAGAGGGAGTGGCTCTTAAATACTTTTAAATTTTGAACAGTTTGGCTAAAATAGAGTCTTTGCTTGCTTCTGGCATTTTAAGGGCAACCTGCGTGAACCAAGGCTTTCAGCGTTGGGGTTTGGTTTTGGGTTTTTTTTTTGTATTCTTCTGAAATCCAAATTAATTTATTTATTTGTATTATTTTCCAAGCTGATTTTGTCCTGTGGACAAATCAGGAACTGACAAGTACAAAATTCAAACACTGTTTTGCTTCTGTTTTGTTTTTGGGAAGCAGACCAGTAGCTCAGAATTTCATACGTACTTTGTCTGGTTTCAGCTGGGATAGAGTTAATTTTTTTTCTAGTAGCTGGTATAGTGTTATGTTTTGGATTTAGTATGAGAATAATGTTGTTAACACACTGATGTTTTCAGTTGTGGCTAAGTAGTGTGTATACTAAGTCAAGGATTTTTCCAGCTTCTCATGCCCAGCCAGCAAGAAGGCTGGAGGGGCACAAGAAGTTGGGAGGGGACACAGCCAGGACAGCTGACCCAAATTGGCATTCCATACCATGTAATGTCATGCCCAGTATATAAACTGGGGGGGAACTGGCCTGGTGGAGGGGTGCAAATTGCTGCTTGGGAACTAACAGGGCATCAGTCATGAAGTGGTGAGCAATTGCATTGTGCATCACTTGTTTTGTATATTCTAATCCTTTTATTATTATTGTTGTAATTTTATTATTGTTATTATTATTGTCTTCCTTTCTGCCTTATTAAACTGTTCTTATCTCAACCCACGAGTTTTACTTTTTTTTTCCTGATTCTCTCCCCCATCCCACTGGGTGGGGGGGAAGTGAGTAAGCAGCTGCGTGGTGCTTAGGTACTGGCTGGGGTTAAACCACGGCACACATTTATGATGATTTTATGATGGGCTGAGTCTGCTTTTTATTGGAAAGGCTTTACCTGAAGGAGGGTATCCCAGTCAGTTCTGATATCACAGAACTTTTCTATTTGCAAATTTTAGAGCTCATTTTTCTGGTTCCCTCCACTGAGGGATACAAGGAGAAAGGACAAGAATGTTCAAAGCAGTAATAGCTTCTACAACTCTGCTAACTGCCTTTGGATGAGATGTATTAGCCAAAACACAGGAAATCTTGGTGTAATATTCCTATAGATAGAATAATCATACCAGAGTTTAATTTTGCACAACACGTAACAAAAGATCTTGAATTCTCTAGTTAAACTTCTCTAAACTTAGGCTAATTAAAAGGATGGCTGACAGAAAGGATTTAACTTTGATCTTAAATCCTGTACTTCTGGAATACGGATTCCATTTAGAAAAACAATATGAGTGCACCTATTATCATTTTGAAATGAGTACCACCTGAAACATATGCACAGGCATTTTTAAATAAAATACATCTCTGACAGTTGCTTGGAGTTACTTAAAATTCCGTAACATATTAAGCATCAACAAAGGAAACACTACCAAGACTTATCTATGGAGATTCTGTAACAACTGACCTACTCGCTCAGGGATGTATCACAAATTTGCAATCTTTTTCAGCCCAGATAGCTTCACAAATACTTCGGTCCCATCTCAGTTCAGGTTTGGGGTATGGAAAGCCTTGAAACCTAAAATATTCATGTCTGAAGCCTTAAATCTCTCAGTGCCAAGATGCGCAGCTATTTACCACCTATGACAGACTGCAGTTAGACCCTTAACAGCGATCGCCTGCACGCATAGTGCTCAGGCCNGCAGCTCTGTTAACTGCTGATTAGAGAGATGATGTTTGAGCACTGCTTGTACATCAATTCCACTTCTGCACGTCTACCCATTTTATTTAACCTTTTTATTCAATAGCTCTATTTTTTATTATAGGAGAGGGAGTGGCTCTTAAATACTTTTAAATTTTGAACAGTTTGGCTAAAATAGAGTCTTTGCTTGCTTCTGGCATTTTAAGGGCAACCTGCGTGAACCAAGGCTTTCAGCGTTGGGGTTTGGTTTTGGGTTTTTTTTTTTGTATTCTTCTGAAATCCAAATTAATTTATTTATTTGTATTATTTTCCAAGCTGATTTTGTCCTGTGGACAAATCAGGAACTGACAAGTACAAAATTCAAACACTGTTTTGCTTCTGTTTTGTTTTTGGGAAGCAGACCAGTAGCTCAGAATTTCATACGTACTTTGTCTGGTTTCAGCTGGGATAGAGTTCATTTTTTTTCTAGTAGCTGGTATAGTGTTATGTTTTGGATTTAGTATGAGAATAATGTTGTTAACACACTGATGTTTTCAGTTGTGGCTAAGTAGTGTGTATACTAAGTCAAGGATTTTTCCAGCTTCTCATGCCCAGCCAGCAAGAAGGCTGGAGGGGCACAAGAAGTTGGGAGGGGACACAGCCAGGACAGCTGACCCAAATTGGCATTCCATACCATGTAATGTCATGCCCAGTATATAAACTGGGGGGGAACTGGCCTGGTGGAGGGGTGCAAATTGCTGCTTGGGAACTAACAGGGCATCAGTCATGAAGTGGTGAGCAATTGCATTGTGCATCACTTGTTTTGTATATTCTAATCCTTTTATTATTATTGTTGTAATTTTATTATTGTTATTATTATTGTCTTCCTTTCTGCCTTATTAAACTGTTCTTATCTCAACCCACGAGTTTTACTTTTTTTTTCCTGATTCTCTCCCCCATCCCACTGGGTGGGGGGGAAGTGAGTAAGCAGCTGCGTGGTGCTTAGGTACTGGCTGGGGTTAAACCACGGCACACATTTATGATGATTTTATGATGGGCTGAGTCTGCTTTTTATTGGAAAGGCTTTACCTGAAGGAGGGTATCCCAGTCAGTTCTGATATCACAGAACTTTTCTATTTGCAAATTTTAGAGCTCATTTTTCTGGTTCCCTCCACTGAGGGATACAAGGAGAAAGGACAAGAATGTTCAAAGCAGTAATAGCTTCTACAACTCTGCTAACTGCCTTTGGATGAGATGTATTAGCCAAAACACAGGAAATCTTGGTGTAATATTCCTATAGATAGAATAATCATACCAGAGTTTAATTTTGCACAACACGTAACAAAAGATCTTGAATTCTCTAGTTAAACTTCTCTAAACTTAGGCTAATTAAAAGGATGGCTGACAGAAAGGATTTAACTTTGATCTTAAATCCTGTACTTCTGGAATACGGATTCCATTTAGAAAAACAATATGAGTGCACCTATTATCATTTTGAAATGAGTACCACCTGAAACATATGCACAGGCATTTTTAAATAAAATACATCTCTGACAGTTGCTTGGAGTTACTTAAAATTCCGTAACATATTAAGCATCAACAAAGGAAACACTACCAAGACTTATCTATGGAGATTCTGTAACAACTGACCTACTCGCTCAGGGATGTATCACAAATTTGCAATCTTTTTCAGCCCAGATAGCTTCACAAATACTTCGGTCCCATCTCAGTTCAGGTTTGGGGTATGGAAAGCCTTGAAACCTAAAATATTCATGTCTGAAGCCTTAAATCTCTCAGTGCCAAGATGCGCAGCTATTTACCACCTATGACAGACTGCAGTTAGACCCTTAACAGCGATCGCCTGCACGCATAGTGCTCAGGCCCATTTTCTCCAGTCAGTTTAATTTTCAGTGAGAACTTGGAACTGCAGCTCCAGCGAAAACCAATTCAGTTGGGACAGATCCCCAGTCAAGCTGTAACAAAACCGCCAACGACTCACTCCGTTTGCAACCCCTCCCTGCTTAAACGTAGTTAGGGTGTTTTCAAGGGTTTGCTCCCTAGCGTAATTAAACTGCCTCTCGATGAACTTGGCTACCGAAAAGAGCACTTAAACAGGAAACTTATTTTTCCTTCCATTTCTTAATTTGCCGGCCGAGCGCCCAGTGGGTTTCATACCCCAGCAATGAAGGGACCCAAACCTGCCCTGTTGCAGGCGGGGTTTCGGACCCAGACTCTTCCCTAAGCCCGGGCTTCAACCGGGAATCCTCCCGCTTCGCTGACGGGGATGGAAAACCATAGGCTCCCGCCTGTACGAGCATCCTGTGCGTGAAGGGAAGGCGAAGGGGGTGGGGGAGGGGGACGACGGGGGACGCGGCCGTTAACGGCCCGGCGGCGAGCGCAGCCCCGCCCCCCTTTCTAGGCGGGGCCAAGGGGCCCGGCGCTGGTCCCGCCCCGGCAACGGCGGCCCGGCCGGCTCTGAGGGTAGCGAGGGGTGAGGGTCTTCTCCTGGCGGCCGAGCCGGAAGTGCGGCCGCCCGAGTTCGGCCTGCGCGGGGGCGGGGCGCTCGCTCCCCCGGGAG
>VYZV01011583.1:11580-34726 GCA_013401275.1 Pandion haliaetus
ACTCGCCTCACTCGCAGTACCGGGGAGGGGGACGGGCGGGTTCTCGCCGGGCTGGCCCCGCCCGGCGCCGCCGCGGACCTTGGCGCGGAGCCGCGGGGCCGNGCCCAGCAGCGCCCGCCCGGGGGCGCGGGAGGGGACGGGGCTCCCCGCGGCGCCGGGGCCGCGCTCCAGTTCCTCATTTTCCTCCTGGAGCCGAGCTTCCCGCAGAGCTCCGCGCCGAGCACTGAGCGGCGATGATGGACCGCGACCGCAACAAGACGCTGCTGCTGGAGCTACAGAGGGCTGCCGGCACCGGGAACGGCCGCTGCGCCGACTGCGGGGAGCCAGGTAAGGGGGGCTCCGCCCGGCAGCGCCCCCAGCCCCGCTCCCTTCGCCCCCCCGGGCTCGCCCTGCACGTTTCTGACAGGAAAGTGGGGGAGAGCGAGGGGCCGGCCGGGCCCATCGGGCTGTGTCGCCGGCCGGACGTCCGTCCATCCGCGGTCAGCCTCCCGGCGTGCCGGTCTCTGTTCACGCCGTTCCTGGAAGCGGGGCCCGTCGTCACCTTTCACTTCATGTACCACAGAGGCAGGAGGCGGGAGCGGGTGGTTTCCCGGGGCGGGCAGCGCCCCGCGGTCCCGCTCTCGGAGGTGGACGTTGAGGTGGTCCTTGCGGGGCTGCCGGGCTCCAGGCGGTCAGGAGACGGCTCTCCTCAGCCAGGCAGGGCCAGGAGTGGTAGTGGAAGCCCCACGGGGTGAGGAGAGGACAGCGTGGGACAGGAAGTGCCCGCAGCGCACTAGCAGCTTCCCCAGAGTTACTTGTAGACGCTGCACAAAGCTGGAGGAGGAGAGCGCGTGGGGTGGTTTTCCAGCTCTGGGGGGAATGTCTCTGCACTGGGGTCGGCACAGAGAAGGGCACCCAGGAGCCTGCTGGCAAGCCGGCACCGGGCTGCCACCCTGCGCTCGTTCGAGGCGGGAGTCACCCTCACCAAAGCAAGCAGTCAATCGGTAGCCTACAGCAGCTGGAAGAAGATGGCAGGTAGCTTCTGTTTGATGTGATAAGGGAGAAGCAGAGGGTGGCAGGGTGAAAGCGGCGATGTAAGGAAATGGTCTTGCCAGAGCACTCAGAATGCCTCTAAGCATAGACTCATCAAGGCCACTTCAGGGAACGCAGCAGCAGGCAAAAGCAGGAGCTTTCACGGGCAGCGCACATGAGTCCTTGCTCTGGGTGGCTGTACTCCACTGTACTCTCAGTAGTGCTCACTGTCCTCAACACCCTTCCATTGTTAATTCAGCAACAGCAGCTTTCCATGCAGAACTAATAATTAGCTGAGCTTTTACATCACCACCTGGCTGCCTGCACAGTCACATTAATTTTTAAACAAATAGTCACTGAAAGAGCCTACAAATGCAGGAGCCGCGTTCTTCATTGTGGAAAGCAGGTGCTGTTCCTCTGAACACAGTGAAGTGACAGCCTAAACAACAGGGTGGGATCTGATGTATTATGTGTTAAGTCTGGACTGTGCATCAGATCTGCTTTTTTGCTGTTGCTAGTGGCTGTGCTTTTTCCCATGCATTAGTTCATTCTTTGTGTTTGTATCTAGATCCAGAGTGGGCTTCTTACAAACTTGGAATATTCATTTGTTTGAATTGCTCTGGAATCCATCGCAATCTTCCTCAAATCAGCAAGGTCAAATCCCTTCGGCTTGACTTCTGGGAGAACGATCTTATAGAGGTACAGAGGAAAAAGCAGTAATTCACTGGCTTTTTTCTCCATGTTTCATTATAGTCTCCTCTGCCTTACAATTCTTACGTCATCTACCATGGACAGGGGAACAAAACCGCACAGGGCCAAGTTAACTCCATGGGTAACTTTAGGGGTTTTTTTTTATGATCTAC
Source organism: Pandion haliaetus (assembly GCA_013401275.1). Classification (NCBI taxonomy): domain Eukaryota; kingdom Metazoa; phylum Chordata; class Aves; order Accipitriformes; family Pandionidae; genus Pandion; species Pandion haliaetus. The sequence continues at coordinate 13,455 of VYZV01011583.1, forward strand.
TCAATCAAATTACACTGATAGGTAATCATGTTTCTAACAGCCCAAAGTGTATTTTTTTTATATATAGCACACAGTAACTCTTCGTTGCACTTTAGAAGCCCAAGATTTTTCCAGACAGTATGTTCTATTTGGTAATCAACATACTCTTCTTAAATATTGGTTCAGCCTCTCATCTTTCAATTGAATTGTGTTAATAATATAATCATAGTTAATGTCTAGGAGGAGATGAAGGTATAGGGAGATTGTAAATATCTTTTCTCCTCATTTTCTTTTGTTCTTTTAATCAACAACCACCATCTTGTGTTCCTTGCCATCTGGTTCAGAACTGTAAATACTGAAAAAGGCTCCACCACCTAAAAACTGCAAACTATAGTGCCAAAGGGAATTTATAAACGTATGTAGAAATGTACTGAGAGTTATGGCAAGACTGAGCAAGAAGTGTGGTGCTCCCTTTGATACAAGTTTCATTTTATGTTCATGACATGGTATTGACTTTGTGGTTGCATGCCTAACTGTAACTTCCTTCGTGTTTCAGTTTATGAAGAAGCATGGGAATCTCTGTGCCAAAGCTAAATATGAGGCGAAAGTCCCTCCCTACTATTACATCCCTCAGTCCTGTGATTGCTTGTAAGTTATGGTGTATTCATTGCTGCAGGCATTTACAGCTGTTGAACTGAACCTGCTTCCCTCTAGTCTCTTTGGTTGGTTGGTGCAAATAGAGTAGAGGCAGATCAGCTTTATCTATGTTTTCCTCTTTCAGGGTTTTAAGAGAGCAATGGATTAGAGCTAAATATGAGCGTGAGGAATTTGTTGCCACCCGAGTCTGCCGAGATCCTTGTTCTGCAGGTAAAAGTTAGGATTGTCAGGGAAAAGGTGTTAGCCTTAAGGCCAACAGCACAGTGTTATGTTTGCAACTTTGAAGATCTTTATAGCTTGTCATATTTGAACTGTTGGATGTGCAGTCCTTGCTTTGAGTCTAACTTTGAGAAGAAGCTCCTAAGAAAAGACACCTAGACACATGCAAGGGTATATTCAGATCTTACAGTTCTCTAGTTCTCCGCTGATTTTTTCGTATGAGGTGAAAACTCTCAGACAGAGAAGACACTTGAAACTCTGTGCCACATCACTGTTTAGATAAATAGTCCTGCTATTGTGCTGCCCTTCTCTGGCACTTACCTTGGTCTGATCTGCAGGTAGCCATGAAGGATTCCTCTGGAAGCGTGGGCGGGAAAGCAAACAGTTCCAGAAGAGGCGATTTCTCCTGTCAGCAAGGGAAGGGGTGATGAAGTACTACACCAAAGAAGTGAGTTCCTCAGCAAGAGTTGGCCAAAGGTAGCTGGTCAACCTCCACCCTCAGACCTTGCTCTTCATCAGCAAAAACCAGCATAAATAGCTTTGTCTCTAGTTTTGCAGCCAGGCCAGCTTGTGTTTGGAGCAGCCCAGATGTTTCCCCATTAATATATGTGGTATCTTAGGCAATTGCCCTTTTGGATTTAGCCCTTTTCCTCATCCCTTATCTTAACCCTGCAGCCTCCTTTTGCTTAGTGAACAAAGGAAATGGATACTGGCAGTTGAATAGCAAGATGAAGAAGAGATCTGCTAGCAGCTGTTACCTCTTATATTACCAAAATATTCTCCCATCAACTGCTGCAGCATCATGCTCAACATGTCTCCCTTCTGTGGGGAAGTGTAGCTAATTGTTCTCCAACTATGAGGCTGGAGATAGAACCCATCCCTTGCAATTCAGATACATCCCTCTCAAATTGCAGCCCAGCGTTTGTCAAGGAAAGGGAGTCACTCTTTGTAAGTCATTTTATGTAGTATGTAATTAAGGCTTTATATTTCAGGTATAGCCAATATTCAGATATTTTAGGACGCCTGCTTTCTCTTCAGTAGGGATCTAGTTCTCACACAGCTAATCTGTCCTCCATTACCCTCCCTGAGAGCACTTTAATACCGTGATGCTTTTCATTTCACAGTCCAGAGGTCCAAAAGCTATTATCAGCATCGAGAATCTGAATGCAATGTTCCAGACAGAGAAAATCCAACATGCTCACGGGCTGCAGATCACTTACAACACAGATGGTCAAACAAGAAACCTTTTTGTCTATCACGAGAGTGGAAAGGTGAATACCATGGAGATTTTGGAATAAGCAAGATTGTCAGATATTGGATCTATATTTTGGAAGAGATACCCTGTTTCTGCAGGATCTGGTTTTATTTGAAGTCACTATGATTTGTAGAATACAGAAAGTTGCAGAATTTGACACTAATAACTGTAACATCTTGCTCCTGTTCTGTTGGGGCATATGTTCAACTTCACACAATGAACAGTCTTAAGGCTTGAGTGGGGCACGTATATAAATCTCTGTAAGGTAACTGTCTAATGGTTTTATACAATTCTGTGGTTATATTCTTTGAAGCCTTCTTGACACACATAGAAAATATTGTTCTGCATTATTTACAAGCAAACAATGATCATTTCAAGAAGTATGTCTACAGGTTTTGTTAGATTTCTGTTTCTTCCTTTGCCATAGTTCTCATGTGTTTCCAGGTACAAAGGTTTTCAAACAATCCATAACTGAATCAACTGAAAAAGCCTGTGTACACAGATGGGTGACTGTCCATGCTGAGAATGTCTGGGACCTCCCTGGAAGGGCATTTTAAAATTATTTTGAAGGCTCAATGTTTTTCAGGTATTTGGGACAAGTCACTGACTCTCTCTGCCCCTTGAGGAAAAAAAAGTACATCTTTGCAAAGAGGTCTCAAGGAAGGAGAAAGGCATTTTGGAGAGGCAGCACTCTTACTTCTTGTTATTCTTGTCTTTATGTTTGTATTTGCTGTTTTCCCTAGGAGATTGTTGACTGGTTCAATGCCATTCGAGCAGCACGTTACCATTATCTCAGAACAACGTTCCCAAGTGTCCCTGAGCCTGAGGTGAGAACTGAATACAGCTTGAAGCAGTCTATGCAAACATAATATAGGAAAGCTTTTTCTCACTTCTTCTGCCGGAGTGAGGTGCTCAAACAGCAGCATATGGGCCTTGGGAACAGACAGAAGAGGTAGAAGGAAAGGCCACACTGGATAACATGCAAAAATGTAGTCAGTATTTAAGGCCTGAAAGTCTCCATGTGGTCCTTATAAAGTGTAATCTTTCAAAAATCTTATGTTCCTTCTTATTTCAGACTTCCCTTTACTGAGCAGTCAAAGAAACCCAAACCCCAAAAGCCCAAATTGATGGTGATTAGCTTTGACTGAAACAGAACAGAAAAGCAAGCTTGAATGAGACAGACTTTTCTTTTTTTGTTTGTCTTGTGTTCTCCTAGCTCATACCCAGGATCACAAGAAATTATGTTAAAGAAGGATATATGGAGAAAACAGGACCAAAAGTAAGTGCATACTTGGCAGTACACAAACAGGATTATTCCAGATGGAGAATATTTGATAATTCTATGATGTTGACTAGTAAATGATTTGTTGAGTGGCTATCTGCTTCCTGGGTTGATAAAAGACATTATATTCAAGCCTGTCGTGTTCTTTGGGATCATGTTTTATTTTGTGTGGAAAATAAGACTGGGAAGAAGAATTCTCCTTGAAGAGTAAGCAAGGTGGATTAGCTGGCAGTGGACATGCAAAGTTCTGTTACGCAACACTAAATGATTGCTGTATCTGCTAACTACAGCCTAGAACTGCAGCTCCTGCTAGAACAGAACATCACATGCTGACTCCCCTACTTCCCTGTTTCTCTTAGTAGCACATAAGTCACATCTGCTTATAGCAGCAAAGTATGATTGAGCAAATTCTCCACAGTGAGGCCTATGGTTTGCTTTGGTTTTTTGTGGGGAAGTATTTGGGCCACTACTCCTTGGAACAGGAGAGGGAGATTTCAGGCACTGCTGAAGGAGGAGATAAAGATCTGAGGTCTTGTTTGAACATTGCCACTTCCTGCCTTGCTCTCCTCTGAACCATGAGCCAAAGTCCCATTAAAAAGTTCAATGGTGTAATGCTGATACTGAATATGCTGGGGTTTTGGTCCAGCTCAGTGCTAGTGTCCCAATACATCTTCCTGCAGGTACTTGCACAGAGAATACTGACAGCTACAAGCATGAAAGGTTGTGTGTTTTTCTCCTGAAGCCTAAATTCTGCTCAGACTGAAGTGAGCCCTAGAAGAGGATGCTTCAGTTCAGCATGGAGCAATGAACAGCTCAGGGAATGGTCAGATGAGAGTAGTTGATGGAATTAGCACTTTTAAAAAAAACAACCGTTGTGCATCCCTTTATGCTAGGGACAACCCCCCCAAGCCAAAATGTTGAAATTGATTGCACACTCCTCATTATCGCCACTGGCCCAGGGATCATTCTCTGCAGTGCTTTCAATTAATCCATTTGCTGCAACTTTCTTAATCCTGATGATTTGATTGCTGGTAGAACCAAACTTCCCTGCCTTACCCAAAGGATTGTCACTGAATGCAAATTTCTAGTGTGAACCCAAGAGAGAAGGGAGCTGAGGGCTGCACACAGTGGTGACTCACACGTTACCAGTTACAGGGATGAATGAAACTGAACTCAAGCTCTGAGTCATTTAAGCAGTCCAGGGATCTGCCTTGAATAGCCCAAGCTCCCCTTTGAGACTTGGTCTTTAAAATACTTCTTCTACCATCTCCTTGCAGCAGAAGGAGGCCTTCAAGGTGCGCTGGTTCTGCCTGGATTCTCAAGAAAGGAAGCTGATGTACTTTAAAAATCCACTGGTAAGAGGAGTGTTCTTTGCTATTCCACAAGCCCCTTCATGAGGTTGGGTGGGGAGGAAGGATCTGTTCTCATCCAGCTCTTCTAGTGGCTGCACAAGACTGAAGCAGGGTTAGTCTCAAGAAGTCGCCTCCCTTGGCAATGGATCTGTTTGAAGCTGAGCTGTTTGGGAACTCTGGCCCTTACGGTGGCTGTGAGGAAGATTCAAGTCTTTTAAAAGTAGCTGCTACTGCCTGTAGCGTTTATGCTGCCCACTCTCTCCCAGCCCTATTGCCATTGTGCCTGTAACCTTAGGCAAGATGAGCAATATACCAAAACAGAGGCTTGACATCCCTAATGTCCTACTTCTAGCACTGCTGTAGCCACACAAATATCCTTCCTTGCTCCTTCTGAACGCCCACCAACCAGCTCTGTAATGGTGGGTCCCTACCTCCTCCTTCTGAGAATGCCTGTGAGTGTAAAAAAAAACTCTGGTGTGTTTCCTGCTGCCTGTCACCAAATCAGTATCCCCTTTATGCATCCCCAGTTCCTGTTCCGTGTCAAAGGATAGAATAGTGTCTGCTGGAGCTGCGCTGTCTACTGGCTAACAGGTGTCTTCTGCTTCCTTCTTTGTAGGATGCATTTCCACAGGGCCAGGTTTTTATTGGAAGGACGGATGAGGGATATGAAGTACAAGCTGGCTTGCCCCAGGGAGTCCGGGTGAAGAAGAGGAAACCAGCGATCACTGTGGTCACACCAATGAGAGCGTTTGTGTTTATATGTGAGAACGATAGGGAGCAGAGGGAGTGGATGGATGCCTTAAATGGAGTCATTGCCCAGCCTTTGACTGGTTAAGACTAGCACTGAGTTCTGGTGAACTGCACTTCTCGGGCTCTGTTCAGCATTGCTCTGTGGCCTCTTTCTGTTGGCAAGGATGGTGCTCAAGACCCTGCAGTGACTCTAGTACAAAGGGCTTCTTCCTTCAACAGCCACAAGCACAGGGAGGCTGGCAACAGAGAAATGAGTAAGAGGGAGTGCAGATAATCAGAAATTACTTGTGCCCCTCCAGAACCTTGCTTGAAGTGCTTTCTGTCTTCCTGCCCTTCTCTGCTTTTGAGCAGAGGCCTTCCTAGTCTGACATGGGGATGAATCATCCAGTGTTGTCTTACAGAAAAAAAAAAACCAAAGTCCATGGAGGAAAGTCTGACACCAGAAGGGCTGGCATGCATTTCCTTGAGGACTCCTGCAGGTGCTGTTGTATCAGATCCTCATTTTCTTGCCTTGGGCTGATGTCAGAAGGACTCCTGTACATCCTGAAGGATGTACCTGACAATCCAGCCAGTGGCATGTATCCTTCCTGTGAATGGGGTCATCTGTTACATGAGTACATAGGGACAGCGACCAAGAGGCGAAGATACCATCTCCTATCAGGAAGATACAGGGTGTCCTGTTGGATAGATCTAAGATACCAACTCATGCTGGAGTCACTGGATGTCCTTCTCAGTGAGGAGCAGAGTCAGGAAGCTATATTCCACCTAGCAGCAGCTCCTGTCCAGACAGGGACATCATTGTCTTCAACAGAGTGGGTTTAATGTCTTTCACAGTGTTACATTTGTGGCACAGAAAAAAATAAAAGTCAAGTTTGAATTGTGGAGGATACTGTAATGGAATCACTTTAATGATGAATATTCCTAGCTCCTTGCTTTCAGCAGTCTCTGCTGTTTGACATTTTTGAGTGGCAAATCCACCATGTGAAAACCAAATTTTCCCTAAGCAACCCCACACAGTGCCCCAGAAAACACATCACGAGTACAGGGTAAATATACGCTGATCTGTCTCGCCTCCTAAAAAACAGCTGAAGCTTAATGAGCTTGGTTAGTCTGAGCATTGAAAGGCAGAAACTAGTTTTAAAAGTGTTCTCTTCAGTGACTTGCTTGAAATCATTCAATGAATGAGGACCAGCGCTGGAAGTGGAGGGTGAGTGCTTCTTGATCCGGTACCAATTGCATCCGTTCTGTGCAGGAATTGATGAAGATTTGCATTGGCTGATACAGTGCACTGAGTATTGCCTCAAAACCAAGTCTGAGATTTGGTTCAACCAAGCAGCCAGTCATTCAGATATTTTATTCTTCTTTTCAGACAGCCTTAGTTTGCAAATCAAGAGGAAGTCTTGCAGACTAAGTTTCTGGTGAGGCTTTTGCTGACAATGGCCAGCCAGTCTGAGATACCCAGAATAGTTCTTTTCTGCAGAAATGAGGAAGTGCCAATACTTGCAAGGATTAGTGAGATTAACTTTTTTTTCCCCCAAAATAGTGCAGAAGAATTGAGTTGGATCATCATTCTGCCTGTCTCAGCCACCTCATCACTATCCAGCTCTGAGCAATCTGCAGCAATTTTTCTTGTTGATATGCTCCCATGAACTTGCCTGTGTTGCTGCCCTCTCCCCACGCAACCTGATTCATTCTGGCTCACATGCTGGTTTAACAAATCTTTTTAACAACCTGATCCTGCAGCCCTTGAAATCAATAGCAAGGCACCTTCTGAGTTGTATGAGGACCAATGTCAGCCTTCGTTTGGTTTGACATATTTTAATTGTTATTTTGAGAACCGAGTAACCCAGGATGACCTCAGAGGAGTCCAGTTCATCCAGCTGCCTAGATTTCACACGGATGGGGCTCTGCAAGCTGCACTGTGCTGTGTTGCTTGCTCTCCCGGATGGGTCAGTGGACTAGCCATGTCAGCAACTCTGGTATGACTTGTTACAAAACCGGGAAATTCCCTGTGAAAATGAAATCACGCAGGTAACAGCAACTTTCTCGGAGAGTCAACACAAGCCGAGGCCAGGTCATGGAGAGCTCGGCGTCGCAGTCGGTTTCTGCAGTCAACCCAAATCCTCGGATCCAAGTCGCCAGCAGAGGAGGACCTGGGCCGGCACTGGGCTTTCCGGCTGGCGTGGGGAACCCCCCGGCCGAGGCGCCCCAGGGGAGCCCCGCGGCGCTGGCTCGCCGGTGGAGCACAGCCCTGCAGCCGGCCCCATCCCGGTACAGGGCAGCGGTTTCACGAACCGAGTATCAGAGGAGAGCCGTCCAGCCCCGCGTCCTCGCCCGTCCCGGCGCTCTCCCGGCTCTCCGGCACAAGGCGGGAGCCTGGCGGGAGGCGGCGCTCGGGGGAAACGAAACTCCGCCGGGCGCGCCGGGCCGGGCCGGGCCGTGGCTATGGCTGCCGCTGTCGACCTCGAGCGGCTCCTGGGCGCCGTGGACCTGAGCTGCGCTTGCTGCCTGCAGTACTTCACGGAGCCCGTGCGGCTCACGGGCTGCAGCCACAGCTTCTGCCGGCCCTGCATCGTCGCGTACTGCCAGGGGAAGCAGCGCGCCGGCTGCCCGCTCTGCCGGGAAGGCTTCGAGCTGAAGGACCTGCGGCCCAACCGGGAGCTGGCCGCTTTGGTGAGCTTAATCCCGCAGGAGGTAAAGGAAGAAGGGCTGGAAACACGGGATGAACCGAAAGCCTCCGGAGCTGTTGCCTGCAACGACCGGAGCTCGGCGGAGCGGCGAGCTGGGAAGCGGGTACGGCCGGAGGCGGCGCGGGGCTCCTCCCCGCGGCACCCCCTCTCCCGGGACAACTCTGGCCGCAATTCTAAATGCTTCACCAGGGTCGTGAACATGGGGACGTGGCTAGGATTGAGTGAACTTTATCTTTCTTTTGCCCCCCCCCGGATACTTTGCATTTCCCATGCTAATATTAGCATTGTCGTGACAATACCGTGTGTGTTGAGCAGATGGGTTTAGCTAAAGCAGTGTTTGGGGTTCCTTGGTGGTGTCTGATATATCGAGGACTGCACAGCTGAATTAGAAGAACTAGTAGGTGTACACATTCAGCTGATGTACGACAGCAGTAAGTGTTCTTTGTGCCGAGTGTTATTTATTGCACCAACATAGCATTGGAGACTCCTGAAAGGACACGTAACATTATTATACAGTGCTACAGCTCCACCCAGCTGAACGGCACAAAATGGGACTGGTTCATTATCTAGATCTCTGCTTAAAATAACTCCCAAACTTGGAGGATATGAGAAAAATCTGTTGACCTTCATTATTTTAGCACATACATATCTGAAAAGTCTTCTTCAGCCTCTGCAGTCAAGCAAAGAGCTGAAGCTCACAATTATATTTGAACTTGTAATTGATGACTGTTGCATGTTGACTTCATTGTGACTATTCCTACCCAGAACTGTCTTCCTCAACCAGTCCAGTCCTTAACTTATGTCAGCGAGGTAGGGATTTTTATTATCCTGCTGCTTAACCTAGTCATGCTTTCTCTGAGGGTTATGTGGATAAATAGTCCAATGTGTCACTTTAAAGGAGGAAGAGATATGGGACATCTCCAAGCAACTAGAAATTACTGCAGAGACCATCCATCTCTTGAGGAAAGATGTCAGTAAAGCAGAGGTACACATTGTACATTTATTACCTGCAGTTAGCTGCTGTTTCCAGTGCCACCTGGAGAGGTGATTGACTCCAGTGTAGCCTTCCAGCCCAGAGCAGGAATCTGCCTTTTTGTTTCCTTCTTTTGCTGTCACAACTCTCTTTTTATTGATGAGAATGAACTATGGCACCAGCTGTACTAACTCCTGTCTTGGCTGGCACAAAGGCTGCTGGAGTTGTGCATTGTTGCCTTTTTCTGCATACCACAGGAGTAGCCTGAATGTTTCTGGTACTCTTAGATGCAAAATGCAAATCATAAAGAGGGAATATTGATCTTTGTTAGTTGTCAAGCAAAGACTGCTGGCCATAAAATAGTCAAGATCCTTGACATGCCCAAAATTTCATTGCAGGTGATGCTGGATATATTGTCAAACATCAACTATATTTTACTCCTTTCAATAAAGGTAGCTCTTTCTGGTCTGCAGGGGTCAGTCAAAGAGCACGTTAGATAGGGCAATAGATTCTCAAATTCCACACATCTTTTCTAACACCACAATGAACTCCATGTTTTCTGCCTTTCAGGAATATACATCTCAGATCAAAAGCCAGATTACTAAAGATTTCTGTTGCATGAAGGAATATGTTGAAAGACAGGAGAGAAACACACTGATGTTTATTGAACAAGAGCAAAAAGCAGCTCAACAGAAAATTGAAGAGACTATTCACCAGCTCTGTGTTGAACTGAACAAGCTCACAGACATCAAAGCCCAAACGGTAAGTGATGAAATGAAGTGGCATAATACGAGTAGAAACTCTTAGGCTAAATGTCTTGGGTAGCTGAACATGTACAGAGCACTTCCAGGTCCCCACTGCACTATTCCCACTAGATACAATGATACCGATCCACAGACATTGGTGTTACCAGGGAAAGTTTGGAGTGAGAAATTCAGAAGGAAAAAGTGTTAGAAAAGGCACAGGCTGGGAGTGCAATTCAGAGCTAGATTTGTTCCAAGGACGTTGGTGAGCTGGAGTGAAGTGGGGACTGCATTGCTTAAATCCAGTCCTGAGTCAAATCTAAGGTTAAGATAAGATCCTTTATTATATTTTTATTTTCCAGAATATGTATATACACATATATATGCAAGTTAAAGAATTCACAAAGTTATTAAGTACTTTCTAACAACTTTCTTGGGGAAAACATCTCAAGGGCTCTCAAAAGAGGCAGCTAAAGCACTTTCAATTCTGCAGAGCCCATTTGGATTTTGAAAACAACAACAATTCCAATGATGCAAATTAGCTAGCAGGAATGTGGAGTGGGGCTCACTGGGTGTGACAGTGCCAGGAGGCAGAAGTAGACTTCCAGGGCCAAGGGGCAGGGGCCTACATAGGAATTCGCCTCGTGTAACCATGTATTTATATCTGATCCAGAGTCCCGTTACAGGCAATAAAGAGAAACAGGTACTTTTAGAGCATGAGTCATCTGGCCTACTTGAGACGCCTACCTGCAAATGAGATTAATCAAGCCTTCAGAAGGCCTGTTTCTTTCCACAGACTATAAAGGCAGACTAAGAGAACAAGCTCAGATGTAGATTTCCACACTTTCTAAATTTAGGCAAATGACACTTACCCCTTGTGGGTATTTTATGCTAGATCCCATATTAATACATTTTAAAACTTTTGGTTTGGGTTGTAGAACAAAAAGAAAGTTTAAGAAGAGAAAGTTTGTGTGTACTTAAGGAAATTGTAATATATATTAAAAAAATTAGTCCCATTCTTAGTTTTCTTGGGGAAAACAAATTCTTTTTTGTTTTAATTAAGAATAAACTATCCTTTCATGTTTTCTGTAAGATTTCAGGTTAGTTCTCTCAGATAACTATCCTACAAAGGAAGCTCTCGATGCAAAGAATAAGATTTTAAAAAGATCACTGCTGTTTTTTCACTCTGGCTTTATAATATCATCTGATATGCTAGATGAAATAACTGCTATTGTTTACATCTTGCCCTTCATTCTTTTATGTCATTATTAGAGTGACTTACCTGAGAGACATAGGTACAAAGGCTCACCTTCAACAACGAATAAAATTACACTTGATGAGAAGCTTAATGTTGTCAAAAGTGCTGTAGAAGATCTTAAGAGAAAGATGGAAATTTTACTTTTGGAGAAATACTCTTGGAAGTTCCCACCAGGTGAGTTTTCCTTTTTTTGATATCTCTTTTTTAGAGGGACTGTATGTAGCAGGGTCCTGCACGTGACCCCCCTCAACTCAGTCTCTCGCATCGGAGGGTTGGGCTGCTGTAATTTAGCACTACTTTGATTCCACACTACAGATTTGTATGAAAGAACCATTCATACAAACAGGCAGGTCTGTAACTTTGGAAAACAAAAACTTCAGAGGAAACAGGTGTGCATGTGTGTGATTATTATAAACCCCCTTGCAGTTTGGGAGACAATATGATTACTTTATACTTCTTTCACGGGTGCCCGAAAGAAAAGAACTGACTGACATGCAGGCCAGTAATGGAGAATGAAATATAATCCATTTAAATATTTTTTTCTAAATATAGAGTAATATAACAGGGAAGTCTTTGCTAAGAGCAGACATAAAATTCCCCCTCCCCCCAAAAAAAACCCTGTGTCTAAGCAAAGCTTTAGATCTGGTATGGCCTTTGCCATGGAATTCTCCTACTCCCAGCACTGTCGCTCTGCTGTAGAAAGACCACTGAGCGTTTCTGAGAGCAATTTAAGACTGACCTAAAGCCTCACTGCCACTGAGGGGCATTCTTCCCCTTCCCACCCTTTCCAATACTATCTGCCTTTTTCAAGCACTGGTTCTCAAAAAACCCAGATACTTAATCATATTTTTATCTCAGGGTTTTTCTTACCTCGATCATTTCAGCAATTAAGTTTACAGCTTTGCTCCACAACCATTTTTACCAGCAAAACCAAGGAAACAGTGAGCAGAGGTATGGGGCAGGAACTTTTAAAGATGACTTTCATGATGAAGCCAGTGTATTATGTAACTACACCAGGAAGTGTCTGCAAATGAGTCTTGTAAATATGCACTACAATGCCATAGAAAATTAGAAACAGCCCTTAAAGCTGTAGGGTTGAATGTCAGGCTTCTCAGTCAGCAATTAGCATAAAAAATTACTTAGTGCTTATGAAATGCACGTGTAAGTAACACAAGAAACACATGATACTCAGAAAAAAACGAAGAACACCATAAACACTTTTATGACAGAAGCTGGTTTATCTGCATAGATAGATCCAACTGCTTTACCCGTCCAACTTTTATGAGTGCTCCATTCTGACCACACTTAGGGCAGCAGCATTCACTTTTGGATAAAAATGTTTGCCTACACATCCTTTGATAATTTACACAATCAAAAAAGCAACTCTGTTTTGTACTTTAACCACTAGCTTCCTTTAGAAGCATAAATACTCCTATTTACCTTTTGAAGAAGTGCCTTAACACTTTCATTTTTTTGTATTTAGTGCAACCTCCAGACTTACATCAGGAGACAAGTGTCTGCTCATTATTTCCAGAGTCTGCAGCTAAAAATCCAGAACCAATGATTTCAAGCCAGTTTTCTCAGTGTAAGTATGCAAGCCAGCATGACTCTTCAATAACAATATTCAAGTGACTATGAGACTGTGGATTTGCTGAAGAAAACTGTACTTACAAACATCAGCAGGAGATCTGGCTTTTTACCTGAAGCATAGAAACACAACGAAGTTACCATTAATTAATCAGTTACTGCAGCATAATGCAATACTATACCTGACTGCATATGCAAGATGTAAAGGATAAGAAACCTGTTTCATGGAGGTATATAAGCTCTGTTGTAGCTTGTGCTGGCTGCAGAGTCTAAGCTGGTGTATGCGCAGTTGCTGCACTTTACTGATCTTTACTGTATTAAGCCATAATGACTCCATTTGTCGTCTGAATTCTGCATCGTTTTTACAGAAATATTTTTACAGTCAACACAGTACTACAGCTGTAGCTTAAAACACAAAAGAAATATTTTTGCTGATAAAATATGCGAGAACATGTCCCAATGAACAGATGACTATGTAAGTTTTATTAAGGTAAGCATCCCATTTATTAATGGCAAAAGGGTAATTTTGTAATAAGATTGTGATTAGGAATAACATCCATGCTATAGGGTGCCAAGTACCTTCACCTTCCCACTGGAGTGCATGAGTCTGTCATGGATGTTTACGCAATTGTGCCAGTTAAATGTTTCAGTACACTCGGAGTACAGTTGCTAGTGTTTAGTTGAGGATTCTTGCTGAGGAGTGAACTTTGATTAAGGTTTATTGTATGATCATTGATTTTCATTTCTGTTTCGAGTAGGGATGCACACCCACTGTTATTTAGGATGCAAGTAAATACTGCGGTGTTCTGCCTTTTTGTTGCCTGCAGGTGAAAATATTTTCCTTTCTCTCTTCTAGGGGCAGATGATGTGACTTTTGATCTTCGAAGAGTATATGAGCGCTTAGCAATCACAGCCCAGAACAGGAAAGTAATGGTTTCCAGCTACCCAACTGATTATCAGCCATTGCCCAACAGATTCTGCATCAGCCAAGTGATGTGCTCACAGAGCTTCTCTACTGGGTGCCACTACTGGGAGGTAATTACCAAGGACAGTGATGGATGGGCTGTTGGAGTTGCTCATGGAACAATTGGTAAAAGGGACAAATTAGGAAGAACAGAGCATTCCTGGTGTGTAGAATGGCTAGGTCCCAAAAAGCAGCTGTCAGCGTGGCATAGGGATCAAGAAACATTGTTACACAAGGATAAACCATTGAAGGTTGGAGTTTTCCTGGAGCTACAGAAGAAGACAGTGTCATTTTACTCTATCACTGACAAAGCAGTGCTTTTGCATACTTTTGAAATCAATACCTCAGATCCTCTTTACCCTGCTTTCTGGCTATATAGTCTAGAAAGAAATGGATCTTTAACTATAAGTCAAACAAACAGGAGATAAAGCCTGTTCAGAAAAGTGACAATTTTGCCTATGACTGCAGAACTTCTATACAAACTTCAGTGTTCAGCACAGGAATTTACCAAGGAGAGTATAGCTACCCAGACTTTCCTGGAAATCTTTGCTCTGCTTTTCTTCATGCTGTGCTCTCATCTAGCCATACTTCATTAAAGCAATTCCAGCGTATGCTGAAGGTGGTAACCATCTGTGTGGGAGTGAGGTGGATTTCTTAAGCAGCTTTAAATAGTCCCAGGATATTCCTAGGCAGAAATGCACAAAGGAAGCTCTGAGGTTGGGGATAAGTCCTTCCCATGGACCTCATTTTCCTACATTGATCCAAAAAGTTATAGGAGAACACATGATGCCATTACATTCTGTCAAGTGAGCTTTCTTTAGAAAGATCTGATTGAGGAAGGGTCAGAGCGCAAGCATGTTACTGATCTCATGCATGAAAACCTTTCTCTTTAGAGTAGGTACTAAACTACAGGAAGTAGGCTTTGTATTTGAAGACCTGACACTTCACTCACTGGCACCGTATCTTGTTTTAGTCTTGCCCAGGTCAAAGGGTTGTCAGTCCTGGTGGTGGTGTGACCATAGGGATGGTTTTAGAAGAGGATGTTTTCAAAAGTGTTTGTACCAGCTAATAAGTTATGCAGTCACTTTATTGCTCTTTTAAAGAGCCAGCGAACAGGACTGTGTCATGGAAAGGACCATATTTTCTTGCCTGAGGAAACAAGAAGTCCTATGAGTTTCCTTGCCAGTACACAGGCCATGTTTCTGCCCTTGTTTGTCGCATCTTTCTAGCTGTAGGGAGGTCCCTGTTGCCTGTGAGGGGTGAAGGGGCCAGAGCTGAGATCCTGCAAAACGTACTGACAGCTGAATTTCTGAGAGGACCACTGCTTCATGCAGGCAAACTGAAAACAGTTCCCAAGAAGCAAAAGCTTTTTCAGGAAGACTGTGGCATTCCAGAATGACCAAAGTAAGAAGTTTAATGTGAATAAAGCATGTGGGATTAAACTAGCTCATTTAGCTAAATGGAGCTCCATGACTTTTAAAGTCATGGACAGAACTGCTGGTAATGTTCAAGTTTACTCTCCTTTGCTGTCACTGAACACTCTGAAAGGGCTCTGGACTAAATGCACATTTGTAAGATCCCAGAGGTGTGTGTATCAGCTTCTACAAGACTGGGGGTTAGCTCTCTCCCACTGTTGCCAACAGCGTAATGTGTAGCTAACGCCGCTGCCGCTTGTTGGGACTGAGGTGTCTTCTCCCGGTCCATCTGGAAAAGAACAGCGACAACATGATGAACTCCCTGGGCACCTCTAACTTTCCACGTACAGGTTGCACCTTACTGCAATTTGTCGTGCTTTGGATCATACGTTACCACACAACTGAAAGGGGAGTGCGTTGTCTCGCTTCTGATGTGTTCCCGTGTGTCGCACGCACCGCTGCAGCCAGCACCGTTTCATTTACAGCACATGAAATCTGCGTCGTGGCTCCTTAACGGCAGAAAACCGAGTCACCGACCCGGGGCAGCCCAGAGCAGCCCTCCCCCTCAGAGGGGGGCAGGCACCCATTAGCCCGGCGCCTGCTCTACTTGCCCGGCCGGGCTCGGAGGGGCGGCCGCGCAAATCGCCTCAGGGCGGCGCGCGGCCTTGAGCATCCCGCGCAGGCGCGCGGGCNCCGCTTCTCCCGCCGAGCCCCATGTGACGTGCCCCGCGCCGGGGCCGGGGAGCGGGGCCATGAAGAAGGACGTGAGGATCCTGCTGGTGGGAGAACGTGAGTGCGGGAAGGGCCGGGCCGGCCCCGGGGCAGGGCGGGGGCCGAGGCTGTGGGGAGGGCGGGGGCCGCTGAGGTGAGGGAGAGCCGCCGTCGCCATGCCGCCTGCTGTCAGATCGCCGCGGTGCTGCGGGCCGGGGCGGATCCTTCATCCCTGCCCGGGCTCCTTCGCCGAGGGGCGGTGAGCCCGGCCCAGGTCTCCCGGGAGAGGAGGGAGCCCCGGCCCTGCGTGGCTCGCAGAGGTCGGGCTTGGTGCTCCGTGACCGCTCCGTGCTTGATTACAGCGGCGGGAGGGACGCGCCGGCGGCCCGGGAGCCTGTGGGCGCGCTCGGCCGGGAGGTGCCGGCTTCTCCCGTCCCTTCGCTGGATGCATGCAAGTCAGTTTGCGGAGTTGGTGTGCTTCTTGGGCGTCCCTGGAGGTGGAACCGGGATTAAATTCTCGCCCTGTATTTGGCCACGTCCTGTTTGAACTTTTTTTTGGGGGAAACCAAACTTAAATCTTTCTTATTTGCTGAGTTTGGAGATCAGTGGCCAGCTGTGTTCCAGGCGGTTATCAGTCGGGTGTTGCGGATTTGTGGCTAGGACAGGGCCTGGGAGTCCACATCCCTGCTTCTGCCATTACCTTACTGTATGACCTTGAATAAACAGCATGTACTTATACATATGCACAAGTTACAATGCATCGGTGCTTTTTCATATGTTCCTAAAATTATGTCCTTGAGTTCACGCTTAGGTACCCAAATAAGTGGCTAGGCTTTCAAAGATACAGCTTCTTAGTAATGTACGTAGCAGCAAGGAGGTTCTGTTTTGTTAGTTTGTAAATGTACGCTTAAGTTCCTCACAAGAGAAGAATACAGAGTAATTACCAAATGTTATTAGTAAAATTACTTAATTATACTAAGAATGTAGTACTACTAACAAAGCTTTCCTGAGAATTGAGTACCTCATATATATTTATAGTACAGGTTATGCAGTCACTTTATAGTGTGGGTTGGCTCTGTGTATACAGACTAGAAAGATCCTCTATGACTTCTTTAGGGAGGAATCTTCAGGGAGATGGTACTATGCAGAAAGAGTTAACTCATTAAGCTTATATTTGGCTAGTTTTACAAGACTGAGTTTATTTAGAAATGTATTTGTGCATTTGAATACAGAGTTGAATTTTTCTTCAGAATGTATGCCTAATTTACCTTGCTTTCTTTGGTAATGGTGTGTTCTGAACTGGCTGTGTACAGTAGTTTAAGTACAGGTATAACAGGTGCTTTGATTTGGCAGTTAGGTTCACAGTGTGTTCAACAGAAAATTTCAAATATACAGGTCTCTTAAATATAGCAACCTATAGTACATGGCACACATCAGAGATCGTGAGCATCTTTATATTATATTTTTGTTGGAATTGTAACGAACGGAAGAGAGAAATTTGTTTTACAAATCGGTAAAACTTGTATACAAAACAGTACTAACAGTATAACTGATGTGTTTTATATAATAGTCTGAAACCACAAGTTAGTCGAGACTAATACTTGCTAGATGGTAACAGTAGACCCTCAGGTTCAGACTCTGGAACATCACATGAAGACCTTTTGTTGTAAGCCTGTTCCGAAACACAGCCTTTCATTCCCAGTGGTCTATACTTTAGGTTTAAGGTTGTTTTAGTGCTAATATCCACAGTGCAAACATAAATTTTTAATAACCAATAATTTTCAGAACATGTTCGGCATGTTATTTTATGCAGCACGACCTAAAATACTTATCTGGGAGGAAAAAGAAGAGTTAATTAACAAAGTGCTGTGCTGTTTTCTTCATCCTAGTCAGCTGCTACTGTTAGGCTGTTATTTTTAAGATTATAAACAGCATTGGAAAGGCAAATGTTTGACCTAGATTCAGGCAAAGTAAATGAAAACTCTACACTTGAACCTATGGATTTTCATAAAAAACCCACTCTAGAACACTTGGAAGTGTATCAGAGGCTTATAAATACAGAGCAACTTTACTAAACGGTAGTCCATAATCTTCTATTTTCAATCATATAAAATTAATGAAATTAGTTTCTATATCTGTAAAGCCAACATGTTTTGTCACTGTTTCAAATTAAAGCTGAATTAGTCAGATGCAAAATACGCTGCACTATTTTCAGTAATTACCTAATATCTTTACTTGCCTGTCAGGAAGGTACTTATCTATGGAAGTAGGAGAGCTTTTAAAGTTCTTTTGATTCTGTCAGGATGAAACTTAAGACGTTGTTTATGCAGGAGGACACCTGGCAGTGTAAATTATGGTTTTAGCTCATATGAGTATCTTTGATTAAAACACAACCACATTGCCATTAAGAAACCTGCATCTTACTGCTCTCCAGCTAATATCACTGGGGAAAAATTTACAACTGTTCTCCCTAAGAAAAATGAAGTCTTCCTCCCCAGGTGTTGTGATTTAACCCCAGCCAGCAACTGAGCACCACATAACTGCTTGCTCACTCCCCACTCCCTACTGCCCCCCCTGCAGCAGGATGGGGGAGAGAATCAGGGGAAAAAAAAAGTAAAACTTTGACATGCAGACAGTTTAATAGGACAGAAGAGGAAGGGAAGATACTACTACTACTACTACTAGAATATACAAAACAAGTGATGCACAATACAGTTGCTGACCGATGCCCAGCCAATCCCCGAGCCGTGGTACCACAGCGAACTTCCCCCAGTTTATATACTGGGCACAATGTAATATGGTATGGAATACCCTTTGGCTCGTTTGGGTCAGCTGTCCTGCCTGTGTCCCCTCCCAGTTCCTTGTGCACTCCCAGCTTCCGCTGGCAGGGCAGTATGAGAAGCTGAAAAGTCCTTGACTTAGTATAAATGCTGCTTAGCAACAACTAAAACATCAGTCTGTTGTCAACGTTATTCTCATCCTAAATCCAAACCACAGCACTATACCAGCTACTAAGAAGAAAATTAACTTTATTCCAACCTAAACTAGAATACCAGGATAACTTTTTCTTTGCTTTTCATAATTTTGCAATAACAACTCTTTAACTTACGATGATGAAGAGAAGATTTTGATTCTGGATGTCAGAAGGCCTTTTGCTACCATAGCAAAAATAGTCTTGGATAAGTTGAATGTACTTTGACTAGACCATCAGTGCAGTAATACCATTTTCTTCACAAAACCAATCAGTCATTCAGTTTCATCTCTTCTTCCTCCCATATTCAGAATTACGTACAACTAAATAGACGAGTGTAAATGCAGCAATCTTAAAACCACTTCTGTCAGTTGGTAACATTATATATTGTTTTCAGTAGGAACAGTGATACAGGCTCTGACTGGTTAAGAGCATGTCTTGGTTGACAAAACATGCATGCTAGCGAAGATGCTATATGTCCAAGATGAAATAGGTTTTTGCTTGAATTGAGGGCTGTCAGAAATACACAGTCGTTGATAATATTTGAATTTGAACATTATGGTTTTTAAGAAAAGTCTCAAATAAAGCAGTAATAGTCTTTCAAGGCTTTCAAAGGAACAGGAATTTGACAGATGAAGGTTTTTAGAGAGAGGGGAACCCTGAGAAAAGTTACCAACTCTTAATTTTAAATGGTCACATTAAAGATTCTCAAAGTCTGAACTTTGCAGGTAAACTGAGTCATTTATTTGGTTGAATATTGTTGAATATTGAAGCAGAGATTATATTATTCTTCTTGGATTAAGAAAACTGTGACTTTAGATGGGTTGGTGGTTTGGTTGTTTTTCACTTTTTGTGAGAGCAGCTCATTTGTATCAAGGAGATTATACTCTTGCACTTTCAAAGTAGTCAAACTAGCTTGTGGAGACTCTGTCCATTGATGATAGAGCCTTGTCTTCTTGTCCAGCTCTTGTCCTTGGTAGTTTAGGACTGAAGTGCAATCATTGTATCAAGAATACTATAAAAATAGTTAATTCCTAAATTCCTTTCTGTGTGCTTTGTTTGTTTCTATTTATTAAGGTGTATTAAAGCATTTCCAGTTTGGTTTGAATTTTTGTTTGTTTGTTTGCTTAAGTGTTCTATATTAAGGTTAAAACCTGCTAATTCTTTTATGTAAAACAGAGCAGGATTTGATTCCCTTCTGGATGAAATGCAGAAGTGTGAAATGGATATTAAGGTTTTACAATAAAAGAATTATGAGATAACTGCTGTCATCCATACTTAGTATGTTTAAACAACAGATAAAAAGCTTTTAACATCGTCAGTTGGAAAATGTTTTTAAAACACTTCCCATTTTAAGATGGGATGCAGCTATTGAGTGGAACAAAACCAAATTATCTAATCTCTGTTTTTAATGCTTTTGCAGCCAGAGTTGGGAAGACATCACTAATTATGTCTCTTGTCAGTGAAGAATTTCCAGAAGAGGTAGAGCATCCTTATTTGTTTTCTAAGTTTTATTTCTATCCTGTTGTATAATTTTTTTCAGAGAGTGAGTTAATAGGCTCTGCTTTAAAATAATGTTTCCTATTTAGAAAAAAAATGAAGTCTAAAACTGCAATAATGATTTCTGGAAGAGTGATGTATATTAGTTTAAATATATTTCTGTGTGAATATTAGGAATTTAAATTTTATCCAAGTTCCTTTCTTGTTTTTCACATGGTTAATTAATTTTTTTGGTGTCTGAGGAATGTTAGGTTTTTTTAAGCAGTTGAAGCTGGTCATAACTGGCAGCATATTTAAACATTAGAGACTCATAAATGGAAGTGTGCTGAAAGAGGCAAGACAATTTTTTTAAGTGTTGTATTTAAAGAGCAAGTAGATTGCAAAATGGATGAGGAATTAAAAAGTTATATTGTATATCTTATGCTTAGCCATTTTTTGTAACTAAGCGAGGCATTGCCTTTACTTCTATTTTTAAGGAATGTTTTACTGACTCTTTTGGAGTAAAAAAACACCGAAAACTCTTACTGCTTTCTTCCAGAATAAAAGTAAAGCTACTTCTACATTTTATTCTTTTAAAAAAGCAGCACATAGTTCTCTTTATACAGTAAAAAGAACTGCAAGCTTTTTACGTGTAAACATGAATGTTTATTTCTTTTGATCACAAGTCTTAAAATAGACATCATGTGCTGCTCTTTGAATCTACACTGTGCTGTGTTTAATGCAAATCAGTAGATTACCACAATTCATGAGTCAAGATTAGATTGTTAAGAAAATCGAATTTAGTTCCCAACCTTGCAGGTAAAAATGAGCTCCAGTTTCTGTTTGTTCTTAAACTGCTCAGGGACCCATTCCTTTGGCCTGTTGTTTGTTGATGTGTTTAATGGATTGTAGGCCTCTATTCACTTCTTAGCTTCTTCCTGCAGTATAATCTAGACTGTTTCTTTAAATTCATGTTGAGAGAAAAAG
>VYZV01011585.1:0-69471 GCA_013401275.1 Pandion haliaetus
CAGGGTCTTCCCCACCCCCGGCATTCCGCTGCGGGCAGAGCTGCGCTTTTTAAGGGCGTCTTGCAACTCCTTTTTTCCACGCCGCTGTGTGCGAGGCTGTGCGGGAGCGGGGACGTCGGGGGACCCGAGGGGTGCCCGGGCGCTGCCGCCCGCCCTGCCCCGCCGCTCCCAGCCGCCGCCGGCGGTGGAACAAAGCGCCTGTGCCCGGCAGGCGCTTCACCGGCTTATCTTTCCCCAGGCAACAAGGTGTATGTTCACCCCGAGTCGCCCAACACCGGGGCTCACTGGATGAGGCAGGAGATTTCTTTCGGGAAACTGAAGCTGACGAACAATAAAGGCGCGAACAACAACAATGCGCAGGTAAATGGCGGGGGGGGGGAGGCAGGCTTGAGGGGGTTNAGGCAGGCTTGAGGGGCTCTTGGTGGCTCAGCCAGGGGAGCCCTGGGATTTCGGGGCTTTACAGCAATTCATCGAGCTGCTAGATGCGACTTGTTTGCTTCTTGAACTGTATTGTAGATCTTCTTTTCTTTGCTTGGCCTTATAAAGACAATTGGAAACTTCAGAAATGGATGTGTGAATTTCTTTGGTTTTAGCCAATAATATATCTATTTCCGGAGTTGCTCAAAATAGGAGTGTAGCTGATGGCTCTTGATTTCCTGCATTTACAGATTTTAGCATATTATAACCTAGTGAAACAGGGCTACAAGCTGTGAATCATCTCCTGTCAACAGTTAAAATTGCTCCATTCCCATGTCAAAAGATTAGAATTTACAGGAAGTGTCAGGCTATAAAATGGATCTTTTAATGTTAGATACAGTTTGTCTGAAGATCTTGTCTCTTTTGTGGTTCCTTTTAGATGATAGTACTGCAATCTCTACACAAGTACCAACCCCGGCTTCACATTGTGGAAGTGACTGAAGATGGTGTTGAAGATCTGAATGATTCTTCAAAGACTCAAACATTTATTTTCCCTGAAACACAGTTCATAGCAGTTACAGCATATCAAAACACTGATGTAAGTATGGATGTATAAAATGACAATTAAGAACAAAGTTGTCTTGTGGGTTTACCATCATCTCATCTTACTATATTCTGCTTTCACTTTTAGATTACCCAGCTCAAAATTGACCATAATCCTTTTGCGAAAGGTTTCAGAGACAACTATGACTCGTAAGTACGCTTCTGTCTTCTCTGCAGCTGTCTCTCGGAGGCATGATTTTTGGCCTGAAATGTGCATGGAGGAGTTTTTCTTTAGACACTACTTCAATTATCCAGGACTAGTAATACTTCTACTGGCAGCTTTTCTAGCTGATGTGTTCCTGTCACAGACATTAAATGTCTGTCTAGAAACATTAAATGTCTGCTTGGATAGTTACCATATTGTCTTGATGACCTGTCTTCCAGCAGGCTTCTGAATTTTGGTAGAAAACTTGTACTGGCAGAACCTAGCTGGCCTGCAGATTGGCAGTAGTGTATCAGGTTATCTTCACAGAGCAGGCAGCTGCTTCAAAATGTCAGCAGAAGACTTGCCTAATGCTCACTCTTGAGCATCAGATGGCCTTTGAAAAGCTGGAGCTGTATGTATACAAATATGGCTTCTGGGAGGAAGGAAGGTGCTGCACCCCATTTAAAGTGGGTTGGCTGGCAGAGAACAGCATATACTTGTAGCAGCAATATTATAATTTTTTACACTGCTCTAAGAAAAACAACCTGAACTCCTAAACTGGATAAAAATGAACATCCAGTTAAACCTCGTTGTGATTCTAATTAAGAAATAACTCTGTTTCTTCCCATTGTGTTTTTGTCTTGTTGTACTATCATACTGGAATTACAGAGAACAACACTCAGTATTTCTCTTTTATGTTGTAGCATGTACACAGCTTCAGAAAATGACAGATTAACTCCATCTCCCACGGATTCTCCTAGATCTCACCAGATTGTGCCTGGTGCCCGATACAGCATGCAACCGTTCTTCCAAGAACAGTTTGTCAACAACCTGCCCCCAGCCAGGTTTTACAACGGTGAGAGAACTGTCCCTCAGACAAACGGCTTGCTCTCCCCTCAGCAGAACGAAGAGGTGGCCAGCCCTCCTCAGCGATGGTTTGTTACGCCTGTGCAGCAGCCCAGTGCCAACAAACTGGACATGAACTCCTACGAGACGGAGTATTCTCCTAGCACCTTGCTCCCTTACAGCATTAAATCCCTACCCCTTCAGACATCCCATGCTCTGGGATACTACCCTGACCCAACATTTCCACCCATGGCAGGCTGGGGGAGCAGGGGCTCTTACCAGCGAAAAATGACAGCAGGATTACCTTGGACCTCCAGAACAAGTCCTCCAGGTTTCTCTGAAGACCAGCTTTCCAAGGAGAAGGTGAAAGAAGAAATTGGCTCATCCTGGATAGAGACTCCCCCCTCCATAAAGTCTCTAGATTCAAATGATTCTGGGGTCTACACGGGTGCTTGTAAGAGAAGACGGCTCTCCCCTAGCACTTCCAGCAATGAAAATTCCCCGAGTATGAAATGTGAGGACATTAATGCTGAGGACTATAGCAAGGACACTTCGAAAGGCATGGGCTATTACGCGTTCTATACTAGTTCTTAAAGCATCCTTTTATTCCAGTTGGCTAATTTCTTTCAGGGTGGCCTTTGGTTTTTTTGCATTACAATTGCCAAAAAGACTCTTGCCTTCCACCTTGAATTGTTGTGTGCAATTCTAAAGAAGGTGCCAAAGCTTTTTGAGTGTTGCAGGTAGCAAAGTAGGGAAAGAGTGAACTACGGTAGAATTCTTCCCCTCTTTTAGAAGGAACCACATGTGGAAGCTGTAAGCAGGAGCCTAGACTTTTACAGTGGGGCTTATTTATTGGAGACACTAAAGTGTACAGTTTGGCTTGCCTCAGAGGCCTGATCAAATCTATGCACTCCTGAGCAAGGAAATAGGGGGGTAGGATCCCAAAATGGATTTTCTCTCTTGCCTCCCCCTCTGATGAAAGGGGGCTGGGTTGCAGGGAGCTGCACAAATGCTATATTCTGCTCTAGATAGAGCTGGCTTCTTCAGCCCATGTCTGCAGCAGTTGGCCGAGTTGGATATTGCTTAGCTAAGGCTTTCTTTGGCAGAAGATAGCCAAAATAAGGCCTGCTTGCCAGGCAGGATTTTGACTTGAAGATCTTGTTACTAATGATGGGGTTACAATGACCAAATCTGACTTTTCTTAGTTTAGAACTTGCATTAAAAAACACCCATGCTTCCATTCCAAAAGCCTAACCTTTACTGAGGTGGCCAAAAAAGCAAAGTGTACAGTTGTGTTTTGTCTAGGTACACTGTAGAATATTGTGGAATAATGTATAAATAGTTGACCTATAGCTGTTCAGTCAGAAGGACCTCCGGTGGTGCTTTGAAGTTCAAAAGGCTTTTTTTTTTTTTGTTAGACGGCATATGGAACATTGCGGAAAAACATGAACAGATTTCTATTTACGTGTATGTAAAGTGACTTTTTCAGCTGCCCTGTACAAAACTGGAAGTGATGTAACTTGCCCACTCTTCTTGCCTATAGTTTCAGCCATTTTAAACTGATCAACCCTAGAGCACTGGCACACAAACTTCTCCCAACAAAACTTGGTTCTGTTTTCTTTTTTTATGTACATAGTAGTAATTTTTAATAAATGTGGTGGCGCCAGGGATAAGAGTGGGGGTGGCTGTGTGCATCTTCTTTGCCTCTACTGGGTGTCCCAGCTGGGGGTAGGGGGAGGAGGGAGCACAATCCTTGGGGGCCGAGTTGTCTCTGAATCTAGCAATCCCTTGGAAGTTTCTCCTGACTGCTTTATCCCTCTCACTGTGCTCATTGGGATGCTGCTGTGTGTGTTGTGGTTGGGTTTTGCTTGTTTGTTATATATATATATATATATATGACTGTGCCACCATTCTCCTATGCGAGCTCTGAGCCCCCAGCTTGGTCCAAAAATCTGACGACGCTGCCTCTTTTCCCCTTGCCACCCCCTCTCTGCGGGAGGCGAGGTGTGAGCTCAGCTCTCGTCCCGGTGAGCGACTTGTGAACTCGGTTCTCCTCCCCCAGCAGCAGCGGGGCCGGCCCCTGCTCGCCCCCTCCGTTTCCCGGAACTCGGTAAGAAATTCCCCTGCCCGCTTATCTGGGGAGAAAGCCCCTCCTGGCAGAGCAATTGAATCCCGTCTCCCGCGGCAGCGGGACCTTTCCTGAGGATATGCAGGCAGTAATGGGATTAAACTGTTAGCGATGCCCGGCTGCAAACAAAATAAACCGGGGGCTCAGGCCGGAGCCCTCCCCGGAGGAGGTAACGCGATCGGGGGGCGCTGGCAGCGGCCCCCGGGCGCCTTCCCCCTCCCCCCCCGCTCCGGAGCGGAGAGCGGTGGATTTCCGAGGAGATTTCGATCAGCTCTTCGCTTCTGGGTGCGAGGCTCCGGCTCTGCGCCTTGGCAAAGGAAACAAATCGGTGTCCCAGCAGCTCTCCCCCTGCACAAGGAGCCAGAACCGATTTGGGACAGGAGGGGACTCGCGGTAATTTCTAAGCGACTAGGGACGGAATACGTTTTTGGGGGTGGTTGGGTTTTTGTTGTTGTTGTTGTTGTTTGCTTGCTTTTCTTTTTTCCTTTTCGGTATTTTTATTTCTAAGGTGGGATGTTCCCTCCCGGAAAAGCCCCCTGGAAAAGCGGGCTGTCCCCCGTCCGCCGCCGGGCGGTGCGGTGGCACGCCGTCCGCTCCTCGCCCGCCCTTCCCGGGCTGCAGACACCGATGATACAGCGCTCAGGAGCACGATTCCGCCGCGGTGTGTTATTAAAAGCTGTATATTTTTGCACCGCGCGGTAAAAAAAGAACTTAATGCTTGTGAAAAGTCCTCACACTGTTTAATAGAAACGTAAGTGCCTGGCTGGCCCCAATTAACACCTTGTGATTATAATGCATTCCTAAAATGGGGTGTCAGACGCCAAATTGTGAATAAAGGTATCTAATTAATCTTCATAGGATGACACCGATAAACAACTCAATATTTAAATAAAGATCAAGGAACTGAATGCTTCTTATTTGTTTACATTAACAGAAGATAAAGTTAACTACCCTTGCACTTTGCTTCGTAATGTGATTTACTGAGACAAACAGCAGGCTCCGGTTGGAGAGCCCCGCCTAGCCTCGGCGGGCTTTTTATCGCGGATTTGGAGAGAGGGGGCGACCCCGAGGACGACTGCCCTTTCCTCCACAGCCCCGACACCCGCGGGCAAGGCGGGCGTGTGCCGGGAAGCACGGCACCTTCGCCTCCCAGCTTGCAGGCAGAAAACGCTGTAAGGAAAGGCGCCCGTCGGCCCCGTCCGTCCCTGCGATTTCGGTAGCTCTCGCATGAAAACTGCGTGCGACTTTGAAACGACAGCTGGACGGGAATGGGGGGCAAGCAGCGTCTAGAGGGAAAATAAATAAATAGACACATAAAAAGTTATTTACACCACTGCGGTGGTGTGCTGTGAGACAGCCTGCCCGGTGAAGCTGCAAAACCCAGTTCTCGGTTAAGGGAAAATCCCGAGCTGCAGCCCGCCGGCATCTGCTTCGCTCCCTGCGGGCAAAGGCGCCGCCGGCTCTGCCCGCCCCGGGGGCTCCGCTCCTTCCTCCGCGGGCCCCGGGAAACGGGGCTACACCGGTGCAACCATTTGAGGCCGTTCCCCGCGAATTAGCAATTCTCTGGGATATTTCCCCACTGAGCTGAGGGAGCTGTTCAGCGCTTTGCGTGCGTGGACGCCCGGAGGCGGCGGAGGTGGGCACGTCCGAGGGACTGAGACTGTTTCCTCACCAGACTCTGTTTTGTGGTGGTTTTTGTTTTTTTTTTTTCGTTAAAGCAGACGCCGCAGCTCGTCGCCTCTCCCTCCCGTGCTCTTTGCAGCGGTACGTCGGGAGCAACCGTCTGATTTTTTTTTATTTTTGGGGGTTTTTCAACGAAACTTCGTCCCTCGTTGCTCGCCCCAAACTGTATCGCTGGTGCCTCGCACCCGGGCGGGAAAACGAAACGACCCCGAAAAGCTTCTTCTTCCAATGCCGTCTCCCCGACCCCCTCGGGAGAAAGGGCTCCTTCCCCGGGGCGGCGGTCTCAGGGCCCTGGGGAGGAAGGAGCAGGTATTTTTTGGTGTGTTTTCTTTTCGAGTAATGCCATAGGGTTTTAATTTCGGTCTGAATTTCTGCTTCCCACCTTCCTCAACGCCGCCTTTTCACCACCTGCTCGCTTGTTACCTCCTTCTCTCTGAGGGGAGCGGGAGTTAACGGAGGGGGGGGTTCCCGGGANTAGGCCCCCGATGGCTCCTGCGGTACCGTTACGCTTTAGAAATGGTCCTTCCCGTCGGGACTACCGGCTAGGGGTGCCGGGGGAGCCGGCGGTGGGCGGCCGTGGGGCCACGGCCCTCGGGAGAAAATGGCGCCGAGGGGGTTGAGGCAAGGAAGCCCGAGCCTGCCGGTGCTTCCCTTGCGCCCGTCCACCTCATGAAACTGGGTTTTGACACCATCGGTGCTATTATTGTTATTATTATTATCTGTTTGTCCCACTTTTTTTGGTACAGACAAGCCCATTTCCCAGCCCCTTGAGGTATCTGTAGCCCACTCCTCCCCTTCCAAAATCTCCATATCACTCTTCATAATGAGTATGGCTAATATAAATATTAATCTAATCCTTATTAGAAGGATTTTAGTGCTTGCTGGATATCACAAATATGTCATCCAGGGGAGAATGACATTAGGCTGAAAGTGCGGAGTGTAAAATATGATTTGAATAAAATGATAGGGTGGTATCTAATATTTCCTTTAGGGAGTACTATGCTCTGAGCTGTCACAACCGATTGTGTAAATAGGCAAGACTGAGGGATGTGATCCTAATCATATTGATGAAACATTCATCTGAAAGACCAAGCGCAACCAGAAGGGACTCACTAGGAATACAATTAAATCCTAATCTGGGGAGGAGGAATCCTCTGCAGGCTTTCCTCTAACCTTCCACCCTCTCCCCCATTTTCATTTTGGAGTCAAATAAAATGCAGGAGAGGAAAAGGAAATAAAGGAGAGATGAAGTGCTGGGTGGTTTGCCTGCCTGAAGGACTACATTAATACAGGGAGTGCTGGGTGGAAAGGAGGTAAATCTGCAGTCCTGACCCTGCAAATAATAACAAATAAAGGCTTTACTTTACTGATGGGGTACTTACCTGCTTGCAGAGGGTTTCTACCTGTGAGTGGTGTTAGTCATATGCAGGAGGCCTCTGTGTCTGGAGGAAGAGTCCCTCTCCCACCCAGGTTTTGACCATCAGCTCAGTCCCAGGCTTGTGAGCAAAATTTAGTCTTCTGTCTGTTGAATGCCATTTAGTTTCCATCTGCAGCAGGGAACTGATTTTTTTCTGATAATATTTATTAGCAAAGGGGTTATTTTCCAACCCTCCACCAGCTGTTTCCTGTCTGGCCCTCATTGCCATGGTCTCAGACTGTCTTTCAGTAGTATAGTGTGTTGGGTGAAATGGCATCAGGCAGTTTGTCTTCCCTGCATGCGGTGATAATCCCCTCTGATCATGAAAGAAATAGGTTAGCTACTGCTGTAAGGGGACTAACCTATTTTGACCATTATCCCTCAAAGGATGGTCTGAGATGATGGATGGGACAAGGCTTTAGTTGTAGTTCCTGTAACAGTACTAAAACCAACTTTTCAGCCCTTTTTGCTTTTGGGGAAGGCATCAAACAGGTGCATTTTCCTAATGCATACTATCTTTTGGCTTATACCACTGAAATGAAGTCAAGCTATGAATTATGCTGAATTCGCATAGTGATGTTTAAAGCTTGAAAAGCAGCCTGTCTTCTTCATCCTGTCACAGTTTAAAGTTAGGCTTCCTTTGAGTGTCTAAGACCCAAATCTGATCTGATGTTTTTAGAGCTTTTTCAAAGCAGCCAGTCTTTTATCAGCAAGCTCAGGCAAAGAGCAAGGTGAGTTCCTTCTGCCTGGAGTTTTCTCCATGGAAAGACGGGCCCCAAAGACAACATTCAGTTCTTTTTTTAGTGGGGCATGATGTCTGTAAATGAGGGAAGGATGCATGGAGTGGGACATCAGTTACCAAATATATAGCAGGAGCTCCATATAAGTTCATGCTCTCTTCTGCTGAAGTATGACCTCAGCGGTTTTATAGTCTACAGAAGGACTCTTATAGTTGAAGTAGGCACTACTAAAGTGGCTGTAACATAAAGTTGTACTACTTTAGCAGGTTTGGGAATGACACTTTATGTTAGGGTTCTTCTGTACTGTGATTGTATATACTGAGGGCAAAGGAGTCAGTTCTGTTATGACCCCTGGTTTTCTGAGAGCAGGGTTAGGTTTTTGTAGTGGAGATAGGGCACTAATTGTTAAACTTCATGAACAGTTATAATCCTCTTTGTCTATAAAGCAATACGGTCTTGGTAAGTTGCTTGGCATATTTGCAAATTTCCTTTGAGGAAGAAAACTTTCTTTGGAAACTAACTGGTTTGAAATGTACTAGCGCTTGCTTGTTCTTAGCGATAAGTTCTCAATAGCAGAAATGTTATTACTTTCCTCTCCTTACTTCCTGTGCCAACTAAGAATATAAGAACATGACACTGCTGCCCTAATGAAGATATAATTTGAGCAAGGGATGCTTCAGAGGACATACCAGCGCAAAGAAGACTTTTCAGGAGCTGTTCACAATAGCAGGTAAATTTTATCCTATCTCTTACTCCAGTTAGGACAGACAAAGCCTTTCCTGTGTAGCCTAGTCTCCACTGATACGTCAAGTAGCTTATTTTCCAGTAGCTTTGTATTTTATATCTCAAGATTATTATTAACCCAGCTCTTCTGTTACTTCTTTCAGTGAAGGCAGGATTCTGCTCTGCTGCCTTTACATTGCAACTGCTTTGCAGGGTCATTTGAGAGGAAAGATTAGGTGAATTTCTTGTTTTGGGTGGAAATGTCTTTGATCCGGAAGAAGAATTATGGCAAAACCTGTGTCATTTGAATGGTTTTGGTTTTACTTACAGAATGAGTAATGTTCCTAAAGTTTGTGGCAGCAATGATCTGAATAGAAGATAAATCTGCATTGTTCAGCTCCGTTTCAAAAATGCAATATATTTCTTTACTTGATCTGCTTAAGTTATATGTACATAATAAACCTCTGGAAATGCCTGCTGTCAGGATGGGCAAGTGAATAAAAGTAGTGGTTTGGAAGTGAAGAATTGGGTTATTTTATAGTCAGATCACTTCTCTTATTCAGTTCACTGTGCAGCAGCAGAAATGCTTGTGCTGGCACTGAGCAGAAAGAAGAAACAGAGCAGGGTGTAAGAGTGAAAAACTTACATGTTCCTGCCAGGGGTGCTCGTGTCTGCTTTCATCAGTTTAAGCAGCAGTATTTGTGTTTTGTTTTTATTTTTCTTATATTATTTTTTTCCTCACAATAACTACGCATGACAGCTAATGCCTGGATGGTGAAGTCCGTACCCAAAGTCGTGGCCAGTTTAGGTACCAGTCTTCAAAAGCCTTTAAGGAGCTTGGTATAAACACTCTGTCTGGAAAATTGTGAGGAGACTTTCAGATCAGGTAGAGGTACCCCAGTGGTACAATCACAGCATTTAGGCAGCTGTGGGAGTATGATGAAGCATAGGTTTAGAGCACCTCTCATACCCCACAGCAGCTGTCCATGGGCACATGCTTGCTCCATAGTCTACTTCATAGTCCCCTGCCTTTGGTTAGGTCTAGTGCTTTCCTGATTTCAACCATGGGAAGAGAAAGCCATTCCCATAGGTATTAGAAAACACAAGCTCCCTGTTTTTGCTGTGCTACAAAAGCCTTAACCATTGTTTAGTGTAATGGAATGTGTGTGATAGCCTGAATGTGGTTTCTGCTCCCAAAAATTGTGATTATGATGTGGGTTCAGTTCTTGTTTCTGACATTCCCACTGAGTGAG
Source organism: Pandion haliaetus (assembly GCA_013401275.1). Classification (NCBI taxonomy): domain Eukaryota; kingdom Metazoa; phylum Chordata; class Aves; order Accipitriformes; family Pandionidae; genus Pandion; species Pandion haliaetus. The sequence goes on from VYZV01011585.1 coordinate 9,956, forward strand.
AATCCTTAGGGAGATACAACTCCCCCGGAAATGGCCTGAAATATGAGGAGTTCCAGGGCAGTGTCTTTGATCAGCAGCTGCAGGAGGGATGCTCGGTGGCAGGCTGCTTTCCATTTCACATTCGGAGTGATTATCTAGAGGAATAAGGGGTGTGTTTGACTCCAGTACACTACACAAGAAATGTACAAACAAACAAAACGTATTGGGTTATTTCACTGAAGAGCTAAAAAAACAAACCCCACAACCATTGATGGGATTGCTCTGAACTGTGGGGTGATGACTGACTTCTGCTAGGCTGGACTGTGGGTGTTTTGATAAGTGGCTAAGGTAGTTGCCCATGTCTTCCCCCTGCTCTGAGTTGTACTGAGTCTCTGTGGGGAAGCATGGAGAATACAAGATGAGAGGCAATGCCCTTCTGGTGTTTTCTTAACCTACCCAGGGACTGGAGATTTAAAAAAAAAAAAAAAAAATTCCCATCCCTTTTGTTGTTGTTGGGGTATTCTCCAAACCCTTAGTGACAGGGAGAGCCAAAGCGGCAGCAGCAAACAAGGCAAATTAATCGTGTTCCTCCACCCTATTCACTTCAATCAGATTTGATCTACCAGCATCATTCTCCGCACTGGTATTAATATTGTTATGCTGAGAAGTGCTAATGGCCGCCCATAATGTTTAAAGGTCACTGAAGTATAGGGTGAAAACACTCTATAGAAAGACTTAAAGATAGGCTATAACCACACCTAAAAAAAATCCTGATGGAGACTAAATGGATTAATCGCCTCTTTTGTCTAACAGCTGAGTCTTTCAGTCTCCTTCATTATAAAAGCTACAGAGGTTAATAGCTAGTCCAAAACATCTCAAGTCTTAGGGTGTACCTTTATTGAAGAGGAAGTGTGAAGCTATGGGAGTGGGTTTGAGCTGATTTAAGGTTCCACTTACTGCTGAGAAAAGAGAAAGGTTCTTACCCCTCCCTAGTATTTTCTTCTTATGCTTGGCTTGTGGGCTCACTTCCGACCTTGTACCAGCTGTGGGGCTCCTCAAAGCATTCTGTGAGTCGATTCATTTTACAGACTTGGCAGAAAACACATCCAGGAGAAAAGGACAATTGCATTCTGCTGGGTTCACAAGTTGAATTGGCTCAGCTAAGACCCGACAAGCTTCAGAGCCAGTGCAAAGGAGAGGGCAGGATTACATGGCCAGGACTGGCGGAGAAGGGAGTTGTAAGCAACCTCCCAGGGACTGCAGGAAGAGGGCAGGATTTGGCTTTGCTATAACCTTATGTTGACTTAATTTGTGAAATTGCAGCTTTATCATTCAAAGAGACAAAGCTCTCTCCTTCAGATTAAATGGTGTTTCCCCAGGCTGTTGTGACAAATGCTTCATTACTGCCCTCCTGTTCCTTCTGAGTGTCCAGAAAGGCCAAGGTCCCTGGGAAAGAATTGCAAAGCCACTCACTGTGTCATGGCTTTAAGAAATGTGGGGTGATCAGGGAGGAAGAGATGACTGAGAACACATTAATACAGATATCGCTGGGAGTCTGTGACCTTTCTTGTGCAGGCTCATGGTGATCTTGCCGTATAGTCATGATCACCCAAATGCAACTCTGCAATGAATGACATGCCTCTCAGGCTAGGTGTCCTGGGGCTAATTTGGGAACAAGGAGATATGCATTGAGTTAACGGTTTTTGGCTCAGGCTCTGGAAGAGTATTTCTATGGGTAAAGTAAGCTTGCTCAAGGAATCCACAGGAATGGGTTATATTTGTGTCATTTACTCTGGGAAGTAGGGAGTTGGGTATATTTCATTGATAGTAAACAACATTATGACAAGACCTGCTTTGATGCCTCCGCTTTCTCCTCCAAATAAGAAGTGAACATTCAGGGTCAAATACAAAAATCTGTTCCTGCCTGTTAAGGGGGCAAAATCAGCAACATCAGACAAAACCCTGATGTTGCCAATGCTACCAAACTCCTAGAGTATGCACCAAACTTGCTAGCATCTGCAAGATTAGATTGTAAGCAGTCAATACCCAACTGCAAGGAGGGCACTCTATAAGCTGAAAATAAAAAAATAAAAAGGTAAACCTAAAATAAATGGACAAGCCAACAGCGCCACTTGGAAGAACCCAAGTTGTGAGCTAAATTCTGCAACACTAGATTTCAAAGGGAATTTTGCAACAGTGAAAACCACTGAAATTGGTTTAGGATATTAACAGATTATTATTTAAATTCTATTTTAATAACCCTCTAGCTACCCTTTTTGGTAGGGAAGAATTGCCTCTGATGCAGATATTTTTACTATTTTAGGGAGACCTTCCCTATTTCTTTCTCTTCTCATTGTAATTTCTGTTTTCTAAGACCTATGTATCTATAGCTAGGACCAATGTAATGGAAAATGAATTGACTGGTAAAATATACCTTGCCTGTGAGAAAATGTCTCTTTTATCGGTGGGAGGAAGCTACAATTGGAGAAAGCTACAGTCCTGTGTGTGAGTAGCAGATTATGCTATGAAGAGTAATTTGAGATATTAGAAGGTTGTTATTATGGACTGGCTGATTGAGACATATTTCGCTGCACAGGCAGTATGATGTTTGTTCACTGTCATCTTGCAGGACACTTGGAAACTAGCCAACAGTAATTGAGGAGAGAGAGATGAGTGCAGAATTGTGTGGTGGCTGTGTAGCCGGTTTAAGTGGCTTGCAAAAATCTTTGTCTCGTTTCAAAAAGATGATGACTGCGTTCAGGATCAGGGGGCTGTAATTCTTCAGTCTTAAAGAAAAATGCAGTAATGATCCTTTGTTCTTGTCCCGGTCTTGCAAAACTGTTGGTTCAGGAAGTGACACATAGCTGTGGCGGGATCTGGATAGGTGTACAGAGATCTGTCACTATAGGTGTATCAGTAGCTATAGAAGTATTACAGAGATATAGGTGAAAGTTCTATCTGTGTTGCATTTCTGATGCACGCTCTGAAGGAGACCTGGATGGATCAGGACAGACAGCAGTCAGGACAGGTGTTCCTCCTAAGATGAGGTGAGGGTTTATAAACTGTTGTCAAACTCAGCACTGGAATCAGGGCCAGAAACTCTGCTAAACTCCAGGCTAAACAGGGAAGAGAACTTCAGAAAGCCAAACAGTTATAAACAGTCACGAGCTAGAGGCAAAATTATACCCTAAGTTCATTAGAGCCTGCAGAAGAGTTCTTTTTGAAGGAAAGGGAAGGAAGTTCAGTGTCTGTACGCTAGTGCTTGCAGAAATTTGCAGAGCTTCAAAGCATCTGACGTAACTGGAGGTGGGACCTGAGCCAAAGAGACTAAGACCGCTCCTGCTTATACTTTTGATGTAATTCCTTCCTGTATTTGAACTCAGGAGTAAGGAGCTCTCTGTTTATCCATGCTGGTCTTTCTCCATACCTGCTTGACTTCCTGCATTCAGGAATGGGCTGTCTTGTGCTTTGAGGAGGTTGTCCTTGAAGACCAGCTAGCTCTCGCAGGCTTTCCCTTTACCTTCCACAGCAGTCTTCCATGAGATTCTACCAAGATGATCCCTGAACAAGCTGAATTCTGCTCTTCTGAAGTGCCACCTTGTAATTGTACTCTTTGTCTTTCTCTCTTGTCTCAGAATTTTAATCTCCACAATCTTTTGGCTGCCCTTTACATCCCATACTTATTCTTTGCAAGAAGTCCAGAAGACTCCTCAGTCACCTGCATCAAGAAATTACCATCAACACAAAGCAGAAATCTGGATTGCCTGTGCCCATCTGTATTACCCTACCTGCAGATATCAGGGTGGTTCTCGTCCCCACTGAGTACCAGTGGGGACTAGAGCTGGAGTACCAGCCCATGGAGCTTCCTCCATCTTTCAGATGAAGGTGGCTTTTACTTCCCCTTCTCGATCAGGCGGTCTGTAGCAGGCACCAAGCACAGTCACCCATGTTGGACTGTTCTCTGGTCCCTACCCATAAGGTCTTTACAGCCTCGTCACTTGTTCCAAGCAAAGCAGCGTGTATTGCAGCCAGCCCTTTGCATAGGTTGAAACCCATCTATATTCCTCACCTTCCCAGCCTGTTTTTTCTTAAGAGACTGTATTCATCCATTGCAGCAATCCAGCCATGTGAGCTGTCCCATTGTGATTCTGTAATCCCTGTGAGATGCCACCAAGCAGTCCCTTTTCTGCAGTTGCTTTCAGACCCCAGGTACCTTTCTTTAGGTTCCTCCAGGATTTAGAGTGCTGCTAGTTGGAGCTGCCACCTTCTCATTCCTTCTTTCCCTCCCTAAGTGCCTCTTTCAGCAGTACGTTCCCTATTCTTGTCTCCTTCATCAAGTAAACGGTAGTAATGAATGCACTTTGGTCTCTCATTGCACCAGTTACATTGTAGTACAGGAGCTGGATACTCTAGCAGCCCTTGAGCGTGTTACTCTTTTGAGCCTTCAGGGTAGCCTGCCTGAGGTGCTGAGCTTTAACACTGCACCACTTCATGTTCCCATGCTGTGATGCTTGCTTTCTGTAGGCAGTGGTAGATGGAATTGGTCCTCATCTTGCTTGGCAGTAGGGTCTTGCATGGATCCCCTCTAGCCTGGGGTGCTGGTATTCCCAAGGATGCTTTTGCAGGCATGGCTGGCTAGTGTGGGGACCTAGTTCTGTCTGCTCAGCAGCAGCCTGCACAAGGATGCAGGCTGAATTGATGGGTTTGAAGTTGATGGGGCGCTTCAGTAGCAGAAAACAGAAGGCCTAACTCTGGTGGATGTACAAGGGAAAGAAAAAACTTGGAGGCCTGGATCAGCACTGAAGGGCACACCAGGCACGCATTATTGCATTATTGGGTATTGGGAGCAGAAAAGGGGCAGGAAGGTACAGAGTAAAGGTCTGATCTGACTGAGGAAGGTCAGCTGCAGAGCAATGTGAAGATCTGATACCCATCCAACAAAGTCTGGTGAAAGAATATACCTTTCAAGACTTAACTGAAGAACTTTGATAAAGCAAAATTATTTCATGGAAACTTAGTGGTTTATGTCGTGTGCTTCTATCAGCTTTTTTAATCTAATGTCAGGTGCCCTAAAACCGTGTTTATGGAACTATGGCCATAAACACTGTGTTTCCATTTTAAAGGACAAGTGTTCGTAATTGCCGGGAAGTCATGCTCAATCCTCAGTCACAGAATTATCAGTGTCACCATGTGTGTTTGATATGGTAAGAATTTTGAATGCTATTATTGTTACTAATAAGCAAATTGCACCTTCAATTTATATTTTTGCCACTGCATGCAAAACTTGCAGAGTGCCATAGGGTTTATAAATTATTACAGCCTCACAATCAGTGTATTATGCTATAGCAGCAGAAAACTAATAACAAGAAAACCTTTTCTTGAACCAATATTTTAAATTGCTGAAAAAAGTAAAAATTAAAGGTGCCAGTCTGTCTGGTAAATAAGTGTATTGTATTACCTGTACTGAAACTCCCATTGAAGCTTCTATAGAAATGCAGTAGCATTCTGCAACAGTTGCTCCCAAATCATGTGTAATATAATGAATAAGGCAGGAGTTCCACTTTCTTTTAAACTGAAACATTCTGGTATCATGTCTGAGTAGAATAACCTTGCCCATGGGATTAAATGGGCTGAATTCTGAGCAAAAGTTTTTCACTCCGTATTTTTTCCAAAAGGGCCTGAAATATTTCAGGTCAAATGACTTCGAATGTTTTGTACTGCTGTAGATTTTTGTGGCAGTCTCATTTTATGACCTCAGCTTACAACTGTAAAAGCGTATTTAGCTTGCTGCATTGTGACAGTACTCATGAGCAAACAGTATCTTGGGTCCACTGCTATTTATTAAGAGCAGGGTTATATGTGATAGCGTAACTTTCACTGAAGTAGATCAGTAGGAGCTGGCTCAGGGGTTCTTGTGTCTGCTTTCCGCTGTGCTTTCTATGTAATAGACACTTTTCAATGTTTCCATTCCAAATGAGCAATGCTCTGTTCCTTTCTAGAACAATCCTGAAAGACTGTTGTGTTTTTCTGTGGATCAGACAAAATCATTGAGCTGCTGAACTCTGAAGGTGGTTCATGCTTTTCTCAGAGATGGTTCTTGGTAGGTCAGGTACTTTCCCTGCCTGAGCTCCTGATGAAAACATTTGACTTAAATCCCCAAGGCAGGGTCTGGGTCTGCAGAGGGCATTGGGTACAGGGTGTTGAAAAAAAGAACTGACTGCAGCAAAAATCAAGTGGTCAGCACTTCCCAGGGACAGGCCCTTGAGCTGTAGCATTTAAATGCCAAATCAGAGCTTTGCTCTTGTTTTTTCCACAAAATGAGGTCCAATTCTGTAGCTTGAAGCCCAGCACAGAGTCACGTCAGGAGGAGGTGTGAAAGAGTTGCATATGGATTCTCTTTGCTAATGCAGGGTCTTGGCCCCTGTTACATACCATTTGTGCACATCTGCTCTGAACTTGACTTCCTTTCAGGCTGGAGCTGAAAGTTTCCAGACCCATCAGGAGCTGCTTCATCTGTACATACTGTTTCTCACCGCTGAAGATGTTCTACCTTGCTTCATGTTAAATTCTACTCTGTAACATGTTGATAATGATCTCCAAACTGTGTAGCTGTAGCTGTTCCTAACCTCTAAGAATTACCATGTCACTTAACACAGGACATCCCTATGAGGAAGCTCTCTGCATTGTGGAGAAAGGTTTCAGTTCGCAGCCTTGAAGGATATGCCTGGCTTTTGTAAGCATGTAGCCTCAGTTTCCAGCTTCAATGCAACAACTCTGACAGGATGTACAGACCTGTTTTCTGGGCTTGCGACTCTAGCACTTCTGATTGCAAATGTAACGCTTAAGACATATCCCATTTGATGTAGTAATGGTTATGGACCATCTAGCATACTCCTAAACATACTAAGGGTGTGTATATACGTGAAGCATAATGACCTAGCAGGAAATCTTTCAGATGCAATCGGGAAAAGGCAAATAAAGGAGTGTGGGTAGGAGAAAGATACAGATACTCTGGAGATACAAGGAGGAAAACTTTTCCTGTAGAAGTACGATACTGGCTGGAATCAGAGACTTTCCAAAGCCAGGGTGCCTTCTGGCTAGGTAAGAGAGACACTGTCACAAAGACCCAGATATGGCAGTCTGCACACTGAGTAGAACTTACAGATATAAGGAGTCTCACTGGATGTTATTTATTCATGCATCCCTATTGAAGTTAATATGAGCAGAATATGTTGAATTTGGCCCTAGGTTAGTAACATAAAATTCTAGCTCTTCAAAATGGATCTGAACAGAGAGGTATGGTCCAATGCTGCACTGGCTCTGAGAGTTTGCTGGTTTGAGGGGATTTGGAGTTTTTGTTTTGGCAGGGTTTTTTTAGGTGTGGGGGATGGTTGGGTTAAGAACAACATGATTATTTTTCTTACAAATCTAATAAGAAAAGAATTAGCCTAGAAGAGGGGAAAAAGGATCTGCTCCCTTGGATGTTATCTAAGATGCTGCTTTATTTCTCTAAGAAATAGAGCTTTCATGTGTTATATTACATACTAGCCCCCCAAAAAGATGCATATCTTTTGCCTGGGGTGAGCAACTCCCGAGATTTCTGAAGTCAGGCTAGTACATTAACACCTTAGATTTAGGTAGCACACAGCTACAAGCAAATGTCTTTGGATGATAGAAGCAAATCAGACGCTGCTTTTTTATGTCACAAGGGATTATTCTATTTTAGTGCTATGCCCTTTGGCTTTACAAATGCACCTGTAGTGCTCCTGCAGTTAGTGCAAAGAATCTTGGTAGAATTAATTTACTATAGTTGCTTTGTCTTTGTAAATAGCAAATGTTAGAACTGGCTGTACACAAAAAGCTTTTCAAACCTTACATGTATTGTTTGCAGCAGTTCATAGATAGGGAAGGCTTATGTTTTTTAATGCTAGCACTGAGTTCAGCAATGTACTTTTCCATTCACAAAAGGTGATTTTTGTGGAAGCAGGAGGAATTTATGGCTGTGTCTGGGCATAAGGAAGATGGGAGATAAATTCTAGGAAATCTAAAGGTGGATTACCAGATACAGATTTCAGCTGTACCCTTGTGAATCTTAAAAATTCTCATCTGATTTCATGTCATCCGCTGTGTTATTTTTTATTGGTATGAATGGCTCTGAGAGCTCATGGTGTTTATGTGGCACTGTCATCACACAGTAGTAAGTTATTAACCATTATCTGGCATTTTGGGACCAGAGATATTGGTCTACCAAATACTGTGGCAAATAATTGTCACTTTGAATCTTTTGAAGAGATGCGGGGAGCTAAATGTTTGTAATATCAGGAAGGTTATAATTTCACTGATATCCCCCATTTCCCTTTTATTAGGCACAGAGAGGATTTAAAAACCCACAACTTTTCCCCAACTTTGTGTTTTGTGCTTGGGTTTTTTGTTTGTTTGTTTTTTAGAATCATGGAATCATAGAATCATTTAGGTTGGAAAAGATCTTTAATATCATTGAGTCCAACCATTTAACCTGGCACTGCCAAAGCCATCACTAAACCATGTCCCTAAGTGCCACATCTACATATCTTTTAAATACCTCCAGGGATGGTAACTCAACCACTTCCCTGGGCAGCCTGTTCCAATGCCTAACAACCCTTTCGGTGAAGAAATTTTTCCTAATATCCAATCTAAACCTCCCCTGGCACAGCTTGAGCCCGTTTCCTCTTGTCCTGTTGCTTGTTACTTGGGAGAAGAGACTGACACCCACCTCGCTACAATCTCCTTTAAGGTAGTTGTGGAGAGCGATAAGGTCTCCCCTCAGCCTCCTCTTCTCCAGGCTAAACAACCCCAGTTCCCTCAGCTGCTCCTCCCAAGACTTGTTCTCTAGACCTTTCACCAGCTTCGTTGCCCTTCTTTGGACATGCTCCAGCACCTCAGTGTCTTTCTTGCAGTGAGGGGCCCAAAACTGAACACAGTATTTAAGGTGTGGCCTCACCAGTACCAAATGCAGGGAGACAATTGCTTCCCTGCTCCTGCTGGCCACACTATTTCTGATACAGGCCAGGATGTTATTGGCCTTCTTGGCCACCTGGGCACACTGCCGGCTCACATTCAGATGGCTGTCGACCAGCACCGGCAGGTACTTTTCCACCAGACAGTTTTCCAGCTGCTCTTCCCCCAGCCCGTAGTGTTGCATGGGGCTGTTGTGACCCAAGTGCAGGACCCGGCACTTGGCCTTGTTGAACCTCATACAGTGGGCCTTGGCCCATCGACGCAGCCTGTCCAGATCCCTCTGTAGAGCCTTTCTGCCCTCAAGCAGATCAACACTCCTGCCCAACTTGGTGTCATCTGCAAAGTTACTGAGGTTGCTCTCAATCCCCTTGTCCAGATCATTAATAAATTAAACAGAACTGGCCCCAGTACTGAGCCCTGGGCAACACCATTTGTGACCGGTTGCCAACTGGCTTTAACTCCATTTGCCACAACTGTTTGGGCCTGGCCATGCAGCCAGTTTTTTACCCAGCAAACAGCACACCTGTCCAAGCCATGAGCAGACAGTTTTTCCAGGGGAATGCTGTTGGAAATGGTGTCAAAGGCTTTACTAAAGTCCAGGTAGACAACATCCACAGCCTTTCCCTCATCCACTAAGTGGGTCATCTTGTCATAGAAGGAGATCAGGTTAGTCAAGCAGGACCTGCCTTGCATAAACCCACGTTGACTGGGCTCAATCACCTGGTTGTCCTGGATGTGCTGCGTGATGGCACTCAAGATGATCTGCTCCATAACTTTCCACAGCACCAAGGTCAGACTGACAGGCCTGTAGTTCCCTGGGTCCTCCTTCCAGCCCTTCCTGTAGATGAGTGTCACTTTTGCTAACCTCCAGTCAACTGGGACCTCCCCAGTTAGCCAGGACTGCTGCTGAATGATTGAAAGTAGCTTGGTGAGCACTTCCACCAGCTCCTTCAGTACCCTTGGGTGGATCCCATCTGGCCCCATAGACTTGTGTGTGTCTAAGTGGTATAGCAGGTTGTTAATCATTTCCCCTTGGATTATGAGGGCTTCATTCTGCTCTTCAACCCTGTCTTGAGCTCAGGGGGCTGGGTACCTGGAGAACACCTGGTCTTACTATTAAAGACTGAGGCAAAGAAGGCATTAAGCACCTCAGCCTTTTCCTCGTCCTTTGTCACTGTGTTTCCCCCTGCATCCAATAAAGGATGGAGATTCTCCTTAGCCCTCCTTTTGTTGCTAATGTATTTATAGAAACATTTTTTTATTGTCTTTTACAGCAGTGGGTAGATTAAGTTCTAGTTGGGCTTTGGCCTTTCTAATTTCCTCCCTGCATAACCTCATGACATCCTTGTAATCCTCCTGAGTTGCCTGCCCCTTCTTCCAAAGATCAGAAACTCTCTTGCCAAAGCTCTCTATTCAGCCAGGCTGGTCTTCCCCACTGGCTGGTCTTTCGGCACACGGGGATGGCCTGCTCCTGCGCCTTTAAGATTTCCTTCTTGAAGAATGTCCAGCCTTTCTGGACTCCTTTGCCCTTCAGGACTGCCTCCCAAGGGACTCTGTCAACCAGTTTCCTAAACAGACCAAAGTCTGCCTTCCGGAAGTCCACGGTAGCAGTTCTGCTGACCCCCACTCCTTACTGCTCCGAGAATCAAAAACTTGTATCATTTCATGACTGCTGTGCCCAAGACAGTCTGCAACCATCACATCACCCACAGCCCTTCTCTGTTTGTAAACAACAGAGGGTCCTGAAGTGGGGCGCCTTCCCTAGTTGGCTCACTCACCAGCTGTGTCAGGAAGTTATCTTCCACGCGCTCCAGGAACCTCCCAGACTGTTTCTTCTCTGCTGTATTGTATTTCTAGCAGACTTCTGGTAAGTTGAAGTCCCCCACGAGAACAAGGGCTAGCGATTGTGAGACTTCTCCCAGCTGCTTATAGAGTATTTCATCTTCCTCTTCATCCTGGTTGGGTGGTCTATAACAGACTCCCACCATGATATCTGCCTTGTTGGCCTTCTCCCTGATTCTTACCTATAAACAACCCTATCATCACCACCATTAAGCTCTAGTCAATCAAAACACTCCCTAATATACAGGGCTACCCACTGCCTCTCCTTTCTTGCCTATCCCTTCTGAAGAGTTTATAGCTCTCCATTGCAGCACTGCAGTTGTGGAAGTCATCCCACCATGTTTCTGTGATGGCAACTATGTCATAGTTTTTCTGCTGCACAATGGCTTCCAGCTCCTCCTGTTCGTTGCCCATGCTGTGTGCATTGGTGTTGATGCGCATCAGTTGGGTTATTGATCCTGCCACCTTTTTGGGGGGAGAATCCCTAATTCCTACGTGACCATTCTCAGGCACTTCTGTGGTTTCTAACACATCAATAACCCTTGTGTCTTTGCTGCCACATGGATCTCCATCCCCTACCTCTACTGAGACAGCAGACCGAAGGACCTTGCTAGCACACCGTCTCCCAGACATTGGCATGCTGCCCCCAGGCTTATCTTTAGCGAGCCTGGTTTTATCCCTTTCCCCCTTCAAATCTAGTTTAAAGCTCTTTCAGTGAGCCTTGCTAACTCCTGTGCAAAGATCCTTTTCCCGCTTTGAGACAGGTGTATGCTGTTTGTTGCCAGCAGGCCTGGTGTCGTGTAAACCAACCCGGGATCAAAAACCGGCAAATTCTGCTGGTGACACCAGGCTCGGAGCCTGGAATAAACACAGCGCTTGTTTTAGTCCAAATCTGCTTCACACCAACAGAAGACAAAAATGTAAAAGTGAAGAAAAAAGAACAGAAAAGAGAGAGGCTGTGACTTGTAATAAGACTAGGTAGCTTTCTACTAATCTTGCTATTACAGAAAAGCAAGTTCAGCATATGAATTTATTAGATGTTCTGAGACCTGGCAAATTTTAATCTGGATCAGCTGTTGAAGTCATAGCTGCCTTTTTAATCTGAGTCTTCTAGGAGAAGACTGCATAAAATAGCCTTACCTAAGCCAGGCTATTGGTTGATTTATTTTTCAGTAGTGAGGGGTTGGAAAAAGTGGGGCAGAGAAAGAAAAGGAGATGCAAGAAAGGTGTTAAGAGCAGGAAAATACTTGGAAGTTTCGTGCTTCGGATGTGTTAGCATTTAGATGAAGGTGGTAGGGAGGTAGGCTGAAGGCCTAGCCTGATTTGTTGGTTCATCTCTCAGGATCAGTATGGTATGGGTTCCTGTGTGTCAAGGTGGATCATAGGAACACAGTGGTTATATGGCATTAGGCCAAAAGTCCATCTTGTCCAGTATGTTGTCTCTAGAGCAGCTAATAGCAGAACATAAGAATATGTTACAGATTGATAGTTCTCTTGAGGGCTTCCAGCAATCAGCTTTAAGGATTTAATGAGCTATTTCTGGACTGTCATGCCTAACACTTCCTTGATGTGGTTTAATCCTTTAAGCGAACCTCATTCCCCATAGGAACCCCTTAAATTCTGCAGTCCGATGTTGCAGTAGTTTGGTTGCAGATTTCCCCACCAGAAATCTCAACCCATGTTGTTGAGATTTATTCTTTTAAAATGACTTCTATTAATCATCAGTGCCAAATGAAAAGCACTCCAAAAATGCAAGTAGGATTTGCTTATTCTTTTATTATTTGGTTTACAAAAAATGGCCTCCTCTGTTGCTGATTTTAAATATGATTTTTATCTTCTAATTTTTCCCATCCTAAACTTCTTTTTGCAAAATAGCTTTCATGTCCACCCAGTGCTTGAGTTGAATCAGAACATAAATATGGTTGTATGTAGCAGATTTCTCTTCATTGCTAGAGCTGGAAACCTCAGGTACTTTGGGGTACTGAGCTAGGATATAAGAATTTCACCTTTTTGCTATTTGTTATTCATTATGATAAATGTAATTGAAAATACTAAGTGGGGACCCTAAAGTTACGTAACTCCAACAGGTATCTTGTGTTAGTGGTAGCCTGATATTTTGGGGTATATTGTGCTTATTACTCATATCTGAATTAGTAGGAATTGTGAATGCTCTGATCCTGAAGACAGGCCATTTATTTGGAAGGATATACATGTTTGAAGAGTCACAAGCAGACAGACATGTTATTAAGTTTTTAATAACCTTCATCTGAAACTGCCATGACCTCTCTTCCAGTTGTCCTGTGAATATCTAGGAGGTTTTAGTTTTGCCAGTATAATCTAAATAGTCACATTATTACAAGCATAGAAAGCTTTTCTTTTCAACAGCATGAACTGGGATTTAAGTTTAAAATAATAAAAAACGCTTATGATAGTTTCCCTGACTTCAACTCCCTGGGCATGCAGGTAAACCGTAACTATCAAATTTTATTCAAGTTTGGAACTGCGATAAACTCTGCAAGGCATATTTTACCCCAGAGCAATCCGTCTGTGCCAGATGCACCAGTGCAACACGTCAGCACACACTGCTGTGTTTGCTGCCAGTCTGGATGAGAAGACAAGGGCTCTTTAACTCAGGGGAAGAGAGCTGTTGAAAGCCTGTTCCTGCATAGGAACACCTCGCTGGGCTGAGTCACTCCGCCCTGGTGTGTGTGGCTACAGTGCCCTCTTGTGCGAGTGAGCGCTGGTAAACAACGGCTGATTCAAAAGGTCTCTCCAAAACACTGGCTGCCGGAGAAGGCAGGACACTGAAGAGAAAATCCTCTTCCTGCTGTGGCCTTTTGCAGCTGTGTTTTAGTCACCAGCGATTTGGTTCTGTGATACAATGCAAATATAGGGACAGCCTTTGGGCGTTTACAGCTTAAAATATGCTTTATATTCTGCTAGTATTTTGGCATTAGCTGGAAAATGAACATTTACTATTTCTGTTGTGGTGATGCCCGCAGTACCTGTTGTGGCGAGGAGCTTCTGGCTGTGCTAGGTGCTGTCTCCACAGTCAGAGGTAGGGCCCTTGCTGTGGAGCTTTAATTGTGTAGGAAAAGTAACCAAACCTGGTTATTCTTCTGCAGGAAGAAAGAGAGAAGTTTCCTCCTCTCCCCACCCCAAATTTGTCAGCTGCGGTTCAGCTGCCTCTGAAATTAGAGAGATTGAATTAATATGTCTTGATTGGAAAAAAGAAGAAAACTTAAACAGAAGAAAGGGCACAATGATCGGAACTAAGTGAGCAGGACAGACCCAGGAGGGTTTTGACACATTATCATTTGAAAGTGGCAAAGCAAAAATCTGCTGTGACCACAGTGTTTCAAGATTACTGTAAGCCAAGAAAAATACCTGCCTATGCAAATAAGTTTAACCATGACAGAAAATTCAGGGGATGTGTTCCACTCATTTGATCAAGTAAGTGCCTTTTGATCATTCTAAAATTATAGCTACCCTTTTGAGGGTATAATTCATGACAAAACTGTAGGGAGTGGAAGTGACAACTAAGCAAGAAAATTGCCATTGTATTACAAAGACTTAAAGTGTTTAAGCAAGAATGTCATAACATTAAAAAAGAAAAATCCAAACCTAGTTCCTCAATACAGGCCATTGAACTGTATAAACCTAGAAAAAGAAGGACTTGACACAGGTTTTTCCAAGTGTTAGGTAATTTGACTTCAGCTGAACTCCATGGGTAGAGGAAACATGCAGTATCTCTACAGTCAATGAAAAAGCAGACTGGTTTTTGTTTGTTTGTGCTTTTTTTTCTACCATGCTTTTCTCTGATTAGTATGTAGATTCGGAAACCCATTTTTGTATCATTTTAAACATTCTATTCTAAACGTTTGCACTTGATGTAATAAACTGTGAGAATTCCACCCTAACTTTGAGAGTCCACAGAGGAGAGGCTGGAGAGAGAGATATAAGAATGAGGGGAGAGGTAGTAAGCTGAAATGCAAACTGAACTGAGCTGCACAGAAAGGAGCAGAGAAATGGGGAAGGAGGGAAAGGATGGTGTCCTGACTAGAAAATAGATGCAGCGTGCTAGAGGACGTGTATGAAAGTAACTGGGAGCAGAATTTAGCTGACATCCTGCTCCTGTCTTCCAGTCCTATTGGCATGTCCCATCACATTCTCCAGTCTGTCCTTACTACTTTTTATTGGTCATTACTGGGCACTAGGCTTGCACCTGCAAATGCCATCACCAGCCCTTAAGCTAGGGCAACGTGAGGTTCAGCTGGAGTTGTGGAAACGCCATGTCTTCTTGTTTACTGAAGTAGCCAATTTTCATAGGTTAGGGCCCTGTGGCAGAAAAGTGAGTGAGCCATAAAACTAGTTCATTCACTGCTTTACTTTGGTTTAATAAAGACAGGCTTTGTTTACTAGTCAAATGCAAGACATTAACCCCGTTAATAATTACCTGAATTATCACAAATTTGCCTTAAGTTAGTCTTTTTTCATCCAAGGATCCTGTTAAATGCCAGTGCCGCTCAGCAACATGAAAACGTGTCCTGGTTTCAGCTGGGATAGAGTTCATTATCTTCCTAGTAGCTGGTACAGTGCTATGTTTTTGAGCTAGGTATGAGAAGAATGTTGATAACACACTGATGTTTTCAGTTGTTGCTAAGTAATGTTTAGTCTAAAGTCAAGGATTTTTCAGCTTCTGATGCCCAGCCAGCAAGAAGGCTGGAGGGGCACAAGAAGCTGGGAGGGGACACAGCCAGGGCAGCTGACCCAAAGTGGCCAACAGGGTATTCCATACCGTGTGACGTCACGTCTAGTATATAAACTGGGGGGAGTGGGGGTGGGGGGATTGCTGCTTGGGGACTAACTGGGCGCCGATCGGTGGATGGTGAGCAATTGCACTGTGTATCATTTGCATATTCCAATCCTTTTATTATTACTATTGTCATTTTATTATTGTTATCACCATTATTAGTTTCTTCTTTTCTGTTCTATTAAACCGTTCTTATCTCAACCCATGAGTTTTAGATCTTTTTCCGATTTTCTCCCCCATCCCACTGGTTGGGGGGGAAGTGAGTGAGCAGCTGCATGGTGCTTAGTTGCTGGCTGGGGTTAAACCATGACAAAATGCAAAAATGTATTTGTTACGTTCCATACTTACTGGATTGTATTTCTTCTATCTTAAGTACACTGATTATATAAACACCAGATACTGGCAAAGCCTCTGCCTGCTGAGGGTGGTCCTGAAGACCAGGCTTACTTATTTGTGCAGTGCAAAGGTGTAAGGGGTGATCTGAGCTCTGATTCTCCTGGGATAGTGCTTAGACTGCCACACCTGCCTACAGAGTGCATCACCAGGAGGTTTAACTCTGCAATAAATACATACCTTTTTTTGCAGATGAATGAGGCGCTTCTACATATTTCCAGCTGCAGTCCTTTCTTATCCTAGCATGTGGTTGTAAGCTTGCTTATAAGGATTTTTGGGATGTTTAATAATTAGTGAGGTATTTACCACTTGGCAGGTGAACTTTTGTATGTCTGAGAAGTTTTCAGATTTCAAATATAGGATCATCAGTGCCTACATGGACACATTGATTCTTGGCTGCTGTTGAAATAGGAGCACTGTTGAGTGCAGCAGCTGGAAGCCTTTGCTTTTCACAAAAGCAGAGTGATCAGCCAGGTTGTCCATTTTGCTCTTCATGATGGACACTGGCTCCAGCTGGAATAAGAAGGAGCTCAGCAGGATCCAGGAGCTCCTGTCCCATGCAGGAGAAAAACACTGAGAATCTGTTGTTCCCAGCAAGGCGATGGCTCCATCCTTTTACCTAGCTGCCAGGGATGCCATGGACTAAGCTGTTGCTCTGAGCACCTTGCAGCTCTGTGAGAATGCAGCTTGTAGAGCAGTCAGCTCCAGAGGAGCCCAGTCCTAGCAGGGAGTGAGTGGACACCTTTGCCTACAAAGAAGGCTCATGCCAGCTGATGCAAAAGCATGGCTGAATAATGGCACAGCTGCGGGTACTGCTCAGAGAGGAGAGCTATCAGTCTCCAGAAATTTGCAGAGTCTAAATATATGCACCCTGTGAAACTATGAAGGTGGCTAAAAGCATGTTTGACTGCCTTAGATCCATTGATGTTTCAAGTCCCACCTACCCCATTGGAGTACCATGTTGGGGGATCACATTTACAGGAAAGTCATCTCCAAACATGGTTGAACACAGTTCTGCAGGATCTGGGACATGAGCAGTGATTGTGGCTACAATCCTTCAACTAACCCTGTGTTTGTGCAGGAGCACCTGGGTACAACTATTTGCTGGCATAGAGTCCACGAAAAAGCAGAGGCTATAATGTAAATAGGACTGGAGTTCATCTCTTGGCACAAATGTTTTTCGAGCTCATGCCATTAATAGCTTCTATTAGCAACGTGCTGAGGTTGGACAAGCTGCCATACCCAGGTGTAATAAACCAGAGGATTTAAGAATGAGCCACAAATTAGCTCTAAGCTGAGAGTGGGTGGCTGCTGGAAGAAGTAGGGCTTTTCTTTTGCAGTAAGTGAATGGTACCTACAAACTGTATATTTACAAAATGCTCAACACCTGCAGCTTTGCTTGATTTCAGTAGGTCAGGGAGCAAGCACTGGTAGCTGTCATTTATTTGGACTAGGTGGTCCTTTATTTGCAAGGAGACTAAGTTTTAACAAGGTTATTCTATTTAGATGAAAAATTATGTTTTCATATCAGGCTGAAGGGCCTTAAGGGCCTATTTAATATGCATTGACCTTTGTGTATGTGAATACAGGATACATGCTGGAGCTGTTCAAACAGGTTTTGTTTTTTTTTAAATGCAAAAAATAATTGAGAATAGGCAGAAGTAGCACGACAGCAATGGTAGATATGACTTTCACAGTCTATGGAGGGTGAAAATGTTAGAGGAAGATGAATATTTGCAGAGGTGTGGTGCACATGTGCAGCTAGTGGGGAATTTCATGAGGAAAGGAAGACACAGATATTTTTATCAGGTCAGTGCTTCCTCCAGACACTTGACTGTACCAGCATTTGCCTTCTTGCAGACTTAGGTCTATATAGGATCAGTGATGCTCTGTTGGTAGATGAGGCATTTGGACATTGTTCTGTAGCACTGAATAAAATGGATTATTTGGAGTTTGAAAAATTAGTTCATTGTTATTCAAAGAAAGAGAACATATAATGTAAAGAAGTGCTGGTTTTGTACAAAAAATATCAAAGGTATCCCTTTCAAATTAGATTGGGATTCTCTTTTGTATTTACCATTTTCTTGTGCTTCCAGCAGAGGGCAGGTTTGTGTCACAAAACCTATTTGCTCTTTTTGTGAGAATCCAATGTGAAGTTCACCAGTCGTGTTCAATCCTCTCAGGAAAAAAAAAAAAAGTCTTATTCTGTGGTAACTTTCCTTGAAAATTACACCAGATTTTTTTTTTTTAGAACAAAATAAAAAAACTAGATGGAATCCTATTGGTAACGTTGATGCTTCCTAAAAACCTAGCCCCCAAACACATTCCTCTTATTTTCTAAAATTGTTGTGAAAATGCCATTGATTCATTTCTCCCAGTGCATTTCTTCCCTGTTTCTATTGTACTGGAATTTCTAAGGTGTTTTCAGCATCGGCTTCACATGAAGACAACCAAGTGATGCACTTAACTGTTGCAGAGACGTGAAAAGGTGATGTACTGTTAAAGTTAGGTAGCATAAAATACTGTTGTACCAGCAAAACTCAAATATAATTAAGGCCTGGAGGCTAAAAATGGTAAAAATTTTATAATCCTGGCATGCAAAACACTGAGGAAAATAATGAGGTGATTGCATCATGGTAACAAGCCCCAGCATGGTTAACCACATGCCCACGTCTGCATAATTCTTCTCAGTGCCATTTTGGTTTCAAAGTGACATGTTGTGGCAGTGCCAGAACAGGACGTTCTGAAGCAAAGAGGCAAATGCTTTTCTAATTCATGTGTCACCCCCAGGAATCCTGTTCTTTCTGGTGCAACTACTTCGCCTCTTGTTGTTTATGTGTGAATCAACAGGACAGTTTGGACTCATCAGTGGGTGCACCAGCTTTTGCTTCTGTTTCCTTAGTGTCTCATCACTGCCTATTTTGTCTTCCATGTGGTTCTGAACCTTGGATTTTACTTTTTTCAGTTGTCACTTTGCATCCTGTGCCCCTAAATGACATCATGATGAAAATACACATATTTTGCAGGCATTTGTACCCATTAGCCAGTGTTGCTGTTCACTTTACTATGTGCTATACAAACGCACACTAATGCTCTTAAAAAAAAAATTGGCATTGCTTTTCATGCACTACGTTTTAGATTTGTGTGATTTTGAAAAGTATGGACTAACACAATAGTACTGTACTATTATAGTACATCATTATAGTCTAATGTTTTGACCATCACTGTGAAATATCACAAATACAGTCTACTGCCAACAAGCTGTGCACTGCTGCTTTAGGAGCTTTTATTCGACAATGTTATCCAGGGTAGTGCCCCTTCCTCACTTTCAGGCTGGTTTGTAGTTTCACATTGTTCGTTCTTAAGGGGAAGGCAGCATTTTCCTTTGCATTTGGAAATCAGCTCTCACTCCCCCCAGTCTAAACATTATTATAAAGTTTACTGTCTGGATGATTCAGTAGTATCTAAAGAGAGAGTGAACTTCATCAAGTCAGGAAGCATAGCCTTCAGTTAACTGGTGAAATGTTAACAAGGACTCTTAACAGCCTCCAGCGTATAACTGGCGTGGCCAATATCGAACCCAGGTCTCCAGAGGTGGAAGACTAGAAAAACTGGCCCTGGGGACAGATACCTTTTCTAACTCCCATCACATTTCTAACAGTTACTAGGGCAGAATAATGTTTTATGACCTTTGGGTTGTCCCATTACCACAACATAATCTAACTGTGCAAGCTTTGCAAAGGTCACTGTAAAAATAAAAATATTTCCTGCTGTGATCCATACCCTCAAACACAAAGGAAAAGAAATATCTTAATAAATGTAGTGACATTTGCACTATAGGGCACAGTGCAAAGATCATGAACCATTATTCTGCACTAGTAATAATGTCACCATTTTATTCTTGCCCAGTGGTTATTGTATGACATTTGTGCTCACAGGGAAATTCCTGTGAATATCAGTAACTTAAAATACATTGCCGCAAGGTCCTATCATTCCCCCACTGAAGTCAGTGGAAGCTTTGCCATTTGCTTACCAGTAAGTGGGAATAGGACTGACCCAGCATTTCTCGTGATCAAAATTGAGAGTTTTAAAGTGGGTTTGGTGGTTTGGTTTTTTTTTCCCATTAAAAAGTGTTTGCTCATTGGACCCCTGATGAAACTTGTTTCTTAAAAGGTTAGAACAGGTCATTTTATTACACCTAAGAGGATTGCTGCAACTGTATTTGTAGAAGACGGATTATATGATGAGTCTGGTTTTTTTTTTAAAAATTAAGTTCTAATACTCCTTGGTAATTGTGCTGTGATTCATGACTTGGGAGACAGATATTAGCTAGTATTTCTTCACTACATTCTTATGTGATAGGTAAATAACTGTTCCCTCTATTTCTCAAACAGAGAAATAGATTAATTCAGAATTTTCTGACTGAGATGACTGGAATGGTATGACTGAATCTACAGAATTCTTAAAAATAATGAAGGCCTGAATTTTACAGGTGTGGAGTTCCTGGTTTTGTCCAATAGACTCTGGTTCTTATGCTAGTTATTTGCAAATGCCCTGGAGCCCATTTTTTTTTAAAGCTAAAGTATGTCAGCCTTGATCAATCTCTATGAGATTATGACTGAGCTCTTGGAAGGAGGAGGTGGAGGGTTTGTACACAATTGCAATCCATGTTGGCATCGGCCCCTGTCTAGGAACACACCTTAGCAATCAATATGTTTAATGTACCTCTGATAATATTTACAAGTCTGAAAAGAACTCCACCTTTCCTCGTGTGTTAAGGAGAAGCCTATCTGATGGAAGGGAAGTATTTGAAAGCTCAGTAAATGGTAGGATCACTTTATTCATTGTTTTGGATAAGATGGTGCCTGCCTCTTGTCTGGCTCCACTATGGAGGAGATAAATGTTTCCTTCTGCAGCCTCAGTATGTGTCTGTATCAGAGCAAAATCAAACATCAGTTCTGAGGGAAGTGCATAGGCTGTTACTTCTTAAGAGCTTGTGGTGACTAAAATTGTCCCCAGCTGCAGGGGATGGTTCATGTTTACAGCTTGAGGAAGAAGGCAGCATTGTATCACACAGTGTGCTGCCTCCTGATTTATTCTCAAACATGTGCCTCTGCCAGGCTTGTGATGGGGGAAGGTTTCTGGTGCAGTGGGTTGGGTGGGTCCCTGTTGATCACATTCATCCAGCAGTGGGACTTTGTTGATCATGGGAACTCAGTAGGTGGGTTCTGGTGGCAAAAGAGCTGTAACCTCTTTGACTCTGTGACTGACTAAGCTCACCTCAGCTGTCATGACAGCCTGTGGCTCTGTCTTGAACATGAAGTTTAATCCTGGCTTCAAACACGAAGTGGGAACCACTCATGAGCCAACATGTCCAATGCACGAGACTGAGCAAATTCAGTAGTACAGGGCTAATGTTCAAGGCTGGGGGAAAGACAGGGTCTGCTTCTCAAAGGGCTGGCCACTAAACAGCATAGTCTGATCTTACGCTTATTGTCCAGGCCAGGAGAGCAGACAGACTTGCATAGTCTGTAAGCAGCTGAGTGCAATTTTTCCTGTGGGTGGTAGTATTTAGAAAGTGTCCTGCCTTGCTTCTTTCAGATTGCTATCACCCTCCCCTGATGGGATTAGGAGCCTGGCTTCACAGGCATTGCCTGATCCAGCTGGCTTTCACAGGGATGAGGCGGGTAGTGGTGAGAAAACAGTATGGGTGATGACTTTGTAGCTGTGCTAGTAATCTCTGCTTGGGGGAGGGGAGTAAGAAGAAGATATGGGGACAGACTAAGGAGTTATAATTCTCACCCATAGCAGGAATTCCTTTAAACATTTGAAGGAAATGATCAGGGAGCAGACTTCAGTCATGCTTTTCTGACTCATTGTCATGTTTTCAGACAGCATACCCCTCCAGTCTCCTGCTGCCTGTAGTGCTGATGTCCCAATGTATTTCTGTAGAAAGTTATCACAAGAATTTTCCTCTTTAAAAATATAATTAAAGAATTAATGTTTTAATACATGAAGTTTTGAAATGTACTGAAATCACTGAGAAAACTAACTCTCTTTTTTAAAAACTAAAAAGCAACAACACTCAAGTTATTTATGACCTGGATGATTTGAGGTGCTCTCATGGGCCCCTTACTTTTGAGATGAGTCTGCCCTTCTCCCCAAGACGATCTTATCACAGGATGCCTGCAGAGGGGGATAAAGCACAGTTTGATCTTATAATGAATGGTTAACTGGCTGGCTCTTCTCCCGAACTTTGGAAGAAGGAAGACCTGCAGAGGAGAAATGTTCTGAATGTCAGTGGGATCCACAAAAGAGCAGGAATAAATGGAAGAGTGGTCTGTGAGGTAGCTGTGTGTGTTTTCTTCTGAATCTGCTTGCTAACTTTGTTATTAGCGTGCTGTTTGGGAATACAGAGGGACAGGCAGCTACCCCTTTCCAAGTTTCTTTTATACAGTAGAGCCTGGAGGTGAAAGCCTGGCATAATTTTGCAGTATCCTCATGAAAGTTGCTGTGAAGACCGATTCTGCCACAGGTACTTTTAAAAGCTTGACTTAGCATGTCTTCAGCAGCAGCCACAAATACTTTCAGTTCTGGGTCCAGAGTTTTAAGGATCAGCTTAGTCAGCAAGGGAAACTCAGTCTTCTCATTTGATAGCCTTTAATTAGACATGCATACATATATAAATGCATAGATTATCTACTACCTCCTACTGCAAATGTCTCACTGAAATTAATGAGGTTATTCAAAGAGTAAACTATGAGTAATAATGAATAATATTAATACTCAGCATGACTAATAGTGGTAGGAGGGAGAGTCTTAATAACTTAGACAAGGAGGGTCTGCTGGGAGCCATCATCTGATTTGCACAAACAGTTCCTTTTCGGAGTGGTGAAGCTGTTTCTCACTTGGTACCAATCATTACATTACAGCCCCCATTTTATCAAAGACTTCCTGATCTCTGCCTTTATGCCTTTCTCAAGGCATAGCATATGTGTGTGGCAGAAAATGAGTCATGCTCAGGCAGTTGGTCTTCCAATCCCTTTTCTGTTTATAGCATAGTCTACATATTCACAGCAACTTTTTATTTGGAGATCATGTTTCAAAAAGCCTGTGACAAAGCTCTTCACAAGAGGTTTTTTTTCATTTAACGTGGGAAAGAGAGCGTGAGATGCGGAACTGGTTAAGCAATAAGAAAAAGCAGAATGAGATCATATTTCGAAACAGTTAACGGTTCCTGGTGCAGTGCCTTGGAGTCTATCTGAGGCTAAGCCATATTGATGTGTATGAAGGATCTGGAAGAGTGGAAAAATGGATGTAAAATTAACAGAGAAAAGAAACATTCATTAAGGTTTTTAGAAGAACAAAACATAGAATTGTTTTCCCTAATATGGGGTGTTAGATGGCCAGCTCTCCGTAGATGTTACTGAATTTTTAAAGTCACTAATATGAACAGATATTCGTGTGTATTACTGTAGAGTGATAAAGAGTAAAATAAAATCTGCTTCCATTCTATTCCTCCTTACTATAATTGCAAGTTTTTGGGAAAGGACCTGAAGTGTAAATTAGGTTTGGATGCGATATGAGGAAATTAATATTCCTTCTCAAATACAAAGCAATCTGAATGCCTTCCGAATGACTACTGAAGGGGTGAAGCTTTTTTGTCAGTCCCAAAACTCACACCAGTTCCTTTCTAGTTCTTGTTTCCAGTTCTTGCCACTACCTCCCCATCTGTGGTAGCCTCTACTTTTCTCCTGACAGATTTTTCAGTAGTTTCGGGCTGCTAATACAAAAATCTGTGTAATGTTAAACAATTTAATAACCTAGAGAGATCCTTGGTCAGACTGGGTTTAGGAAAAAGAGGTCAAGAGGTTTGGGAAAGAGGCAAGGCTATATAATTCCAGGGTTTGTCCTGATGTATAATTTAGATTCTGATATGCCACCTAATTTTAACAAGCTCCATGACTAGAATAATAAGTTAAACCAAATAGCCGTAACAGCTCATGGGCATTGAAAAACAGGTCATTTCAGGCTGTCTTAATTGAAAATGTTGTCTCAGGGATTTATGATGCAGGTCTGGACCAGAGTAATATTTAATAGTCTAATCTATTAAATGTCTTCTTTTAGTTAAGGAGAAATATATGGGTCAAGGTGTGAAAGGATTAGTTCCATCAGAGAATCTCTTTCAGATGCTGTTAATGTATAATTAAAGCTCAGATCAGAGTAGTTTCTCTATTATGGCCACATCAAAAGCTAGAGTCAACCCTCTCTTAGCAGTAGTTTTGCAATGTGAATAAATGCTCACAAGAGACTTACTTGAAGTCACTCAATCCGTTTTAATTCTACTTTTATATCTTACCTGACTTACTGGAGTTTTCAGATGCTGTAGGCTAGCATAAAATAATCCCTATGCTGCCTATCCTAAAGGAGAATATTACTACAAATGTTCTTGAGAAGCTGAATCACAAGCAGCATCTAAGGCATGTAATTTTAAAATAATTCTTGCTTGTACTCTTCTCATTACAACATTGGCCTAAATACGATCAGGCCCAATCTGTTAAGTGCAATTGTCAGCTGCCTGCTTGTCTGGTGAGTGCAATATTGCCTGTTGTGTGCTAGAAGGTAAGAGTTTTAAGGTGATCTGGATCCTGGGGTTCAGTTAGTTACCATAGCATGCCTTTTGCATGAATTTGACCAACACAACTACTCCTTTTCTGTTTGATGGATTAGATGAATAGGCTCCCAAGATGTCTTCCTTACAGAAGACAACTCAGTAGGTTGCTTGTTGCATAAGGCAATGAAGGTCAGGTGGAGGGGCATTACAAAACTGATGAATGATTTTGATTGATGGAGCTTTATTCCTAGGCATGCAAGAATGGAAGCCTCTTGTCTCAGAGCTAACAGAAGGCAAGCCAGAATAACAAGAATGTTCTTGTTGATTTATCTGCAAATAGTATTGGGTCTCTGGTGTTGTGTGTTGTATAAATAAGTAACTTCTCATAAAACTGGCAGTTCTATCAAGTATTTGCAAATTTGAGCCAGATCAACAGCTTTCAACAGTGCATCAAAACTGAATCCAGATCTCTGGAATACAAACTTTGTATAGGCCGTGCATTTTCATGTATTACAGATATTCACTATGAACACTCTCTGATCTTAGTGAATGAGTACTAAATGCACTGTGACTTTCAAGAAGACTGTAGTTTACTTATGGCAAGTTGCAGTTTGGTGTTTCTTCTGGAATCTTTTCTGAGTTTTAAATCAAAGACTTAAAGTGAGCAAAGCCTCTGTGTGTGGTTATTTATATGCCATCTGCATGTCTGTCAGCAGCAAACTAAGTTATCTTTTAAAGAATGTTTAAACATTTGAATTAATTATGGGGGGAGTTGTTTGGTTTTTATCTTGTTTTGTTTACCTTGTTTTATCTTGATAAACTATTGAAATGGATTCAGGAGTCTCCATTGCAAAAGCATAATGTGCAATTAACTTTTATATGTGACAGCTCTTAATTGCATCCTTCCCCCTTGCAAAGGAGATCCTCCTGTGTGGTGTAGCTTTGTTGATATCTCCTAAGGTAGCTCTTTGTTTTATCCTCTAAATAAAGCAGAAGAAAGCAATACTGTAAACAGAAGAGATTCTTGATACCTTTGGAATTACTCACCCACTGCATTGGAAACTCTGAAGAAATCTTTCTTATTGTGTATCTTTTGTCTATTATTTTGAAAGAAAGAAGCTGCCATCATCCAGCCAGAATCACTACTGAGTCTTCAATAAGCAGCTGTTAGGAGTTTGACTTGGAAATGAGACAGACAAGAAGAGGGTGGGAAGAAAAGAGAGCTTTTAGGAGGTAGAATTTCTTGTTTTCCTTTTCCAAGTACATTATTAAAAGATTTGCTTTGTTTTTCAGGAGGGAAATACTGCTAGTGAAGCAGTTATGGGTGAACCATTCTGTCAAGGTATCATGTTAGGGCCTGGACATATATTTCAGATCTGCTCTCATTTTAGGTTGGTGCTGATTCTTATGCCGGTGAAGTTTTGCTGTTGACTTGTGAACAGGCAATGTTCTATCTCCTTACTGGTTTATGAAGCTGTACGTGATAGCTAAGATCTTCCAGTTGCTCTCTAGGGAATGTACTCTTCATAGAAGACTGCCCATCTGATCCTGAGGTATTCAGCTTCATTGTTTATTTTGTCAATAGAGTTAAATGAACATTTTGCAGATTTAGTATTCTGTAATTCCCAAAGTCCACACAAGCTTGTAGAGTCTACTGGATAAATAAGTTTCGGAGAAATGACCTTGTTTACTCAGAACAGTTTTCTCATCATTCCAGTGCTTGCGCAACATTAACTATTATAAGGCTTTCTTGCACTGACTGTCATCACATTCTTCAAACCAGAAAGAAAAACAAATCATTGCAAATAGATTTGAACAGTTGGCAGGGAAGAAGTTGGAATGTACAAAATAACTCAAGAGAATAGTGTTTGCTGATTGCCAGTTGTTCACTGACAATGGACAGATTGGTTCAGGCAAACACATCTTCCAGGATTAAAGCTAGAGGAGACCTGGAAATGAACCCATTTTAATCTGAGGCTCAAATATGTTTATTGTTTGTCCATTTTCTTGTTCATTTTTGTCCACTTTTTTGCTTGCTGTCCATTTCCCTGTGTGTTCTTATCAGTTTCTGAGTTCTTGGTTGAGACAGAAGTGGAAGTACCAAAATAATCTGGCAAGATGTAGTATTTCAAACATGAATTTGTCACCCCAACCAGTTAACAGTATTCGCCCCTGCCTGGCGTGGTTATACTGGGATGGCTCTGTGTGCTTGAGAGGGACAGTGTAAGGGTGGTTACTTAACCATCACTGCAAGTGAGAGAAAAGTCTTCAAAATATGGCTTAATAAGCTTAGGCTTATGGTCTTCTTGTAAGCAAGGATTGATGGAGGAGAGGGAGTAAGGCTCAGAGTTCAGAAGTCAGACATGTTAGATCTCTTGAGAATAAGTTTTAAACAAATTACTTACCAAGTTACTTTGGCAATGGGGATGGCCTAAGTAGCTCCTGTTCAGCGTCTCTTCCTGTGTAGGTCCCTTTTTCTACCCTCCCCATGTGCCCATACAAGTTGTGCTGCTATAGCTATGTGTGGGGCGGAGTTGTGGGTAGGATCAGAAGACTGATCTATCTGGAGAAAAAAAAAAGGGGAAAAAAAAAAAAAAAAAGTTACATGTAACTTGGGTCAGGTCCCGATGTGGTTCACTGTGTGGCCCTGGTGCAATTGTCCTAGCACTGGCAACGGATGTTGTAGGATCAGGTATAAGCAGACAAGGGCTATGTGGAAATAATGTAAACTGCTGCCACCAAATTTCTGTGTTATAATGCCCTGAAGGACGTGGCCCCAAGGTAGGTGGTTGGCAGAAGTATATTGCTTAGGGGCTTTGCAACAGGCCGCCTGTGTGCGGTATGGGAATGCTGTGAAGAAACGGGCTTGTGCGTGTTTGCTAGACAGCTACCTACATGATGGGTATCTTGTCTCCTCAGCTCTGATTTCACTTCACAGGAGGAGGGAGGCCTGGAACCACCTCAAACTTGCAGCCACTTGGCAAGGGCAAAAGTATTACATGAGAGTTTGCTTTTGTGCTGTTCTTATCTTTGACCATTTGGAGCAGGAATGACTACATTTGACTTCTGAATGGGCATGCGCTGAGGTAAATACATGCAATACTGGTGGTAACTGAGCAGCAGATCTCTGTAGCAGAGGCAGTCTGTTCTTAAGATGGTTGCTGTGGTCTTTTTAAGGTAAAATCTTTCTGCACATTAAGAGAAATGCAAACAATCATTAACCGTGGCTTGAGAGAAATACCTGTCTGGACTCCTCTGAATCCCTCCATCCTTTACATTTTGATTTTAAGTAGAACTTTAAACTTCCAGAACAATTTCTTCACTAAGGTTAGAATGTCTCCATATTTTACCTTTTTTTTCCTCCCATGACTTCACAAAGGAAAAACAGGGTTTTTTTGTTGTTTTTCTTTGGCCTTCCCTTCTTCCCCAACCTGTTGCTCTTCCCCTCTTGCATTTAAGAATGGTGATAGTTTGAATGGGGAATTTTAAGAACCTGTATTTATTTTCTAGCTATGGAAACTTTCGTTGTGATGTTAGGAAACTAAGGCGATTGCCTACAACAGCGTGGAACTGGATTGATAAATCCAATTGTATATGTAAATTAATTACAAACATATAAATACATGTCTGAATTTATTTAGCTTTTTTAATCAATCTAGATATCCTATGCATGAAATATGTATAAATATTGAATAACTATTTCTGTAGTGGTGAACAATTGACTGGAATTTGACTTTCCAGAGTGAAAGGCAATGTTTATTTAGTGATCCCTTACATAATGCTCTTTGCTTACTGTGAAATTGACAAAATATGTAAAAAACCCCCCAAACAACCCTGAAAATACACAACTTCAACCAATAATATGAGGAAAGACAAAATATTAGGTGATGCCTGAGACACATACCTATAGCTTTTAGGCAGCAATGTTGGTCTTTCTAGCGGGATCATGATTTTAGAAGACTGGCATTCAGGTGACAATCATCAGTCTGCTTGCTCCTTTTGGCTTTTGCTCATGGAAACATGCTGTCCAGAATCATTATCTGCATTACAGATATATTTGTAGTAATTATGCCTCTGCAGGCCAGATGAGCCATTACCTTTTTATTGTGGCATAAAAATATTTTTGAAATCTCTGTACCAAAGTAATTAGCAAAAATAAAGGAGAAGATCACAGGGGGGTGAAAATTTTTTATTCCATTAAAGTAACAGCTGGATTTGCTATAGCAAGTCAGAGAAGGCTAATGTTTCATTCTGTCTTTGTTGATGCTGTAGGTACAGGAACAACCATGAACACTGTGCAACTGACTAATGGATTTACTTGGGTGATTAATGCCTATTATCTACTTTACTTCAGAGTCTGATACTTACTAAACTGATTTTAATACCTTGAAATATGCTGAAATCACCTCAATTTCTTGCAAAATTACTTCTCATGAATAGGGTGGTGCTTAATGCAGGCTGGAACATGCAATAGCTGATAGCATTAGGGAATGGGCCTGCAGAGGAAACAAAACCAACTTTGAAAGCTATTGTACATGTAAGGCACAACATGATTTCGGAGCTAGCAGCTCCCAGATACAAAGTGATGCTGCATCTTTTTTCCCTTTACCTTGCATCCTCTGTTGGACAGAAACACTGTCCCAACCATTGGCCTTATCTGTACTTCAGTAGAGGCTCATGCACGTGCACAGAGGTATAAAGTTCCCAAATCCTAGTTAGATGCATAACTCCTATTAAAGCTAATGGGAATGAGATGCCTGAATGTATTGGGTGTTAGTATGTGTACATGGCCTGATGCTATTCTGCATCAAAGTTTGTGATGCTGTAGGGTTTTTGCAATTCCAAATATGTGTTATATTAAAGGTTTTTATATACCAATATTAACATGTTTGGCTGTTACATTATGCTCTTTCTGTAATACTGTAGTCCTCCTTTCCCTGTCCTACCTGTCTGTTTCTCTTCTCAACCATGACCTGTGTTACTTGCACAGACTCTGTTCTCCACAGAGGCCTCGCTCCTCTTCTTACTTGCCCTCTCCTCAACTGCATATGGCAACATTTTCCTCTTTCTCTAGAGAGTCCCAGAACAGAGATTCTGTGTTCCTGGTGGGAGAAAGGGAGTTACATTTTGCCAGAGGGATCATTCCCCACGAGATTTGTGGATTGTGAGTGTATCTTTGCCTTATGACCCTGTGCCAGAGACATTTGCCAGCTTCTTACTTCTCTCAAGGGTCTTGAGGTTAGTGGTGGAAAGAGAAAGATCCCCAACTGGCATCCTATAGAACATATCTTGCTTTTCATCAGGGTTAATTGACCCAAGGTAGTGTTAATGTGACTATCTTCCACTCTCTAAGTTAATCTCACAGCTAGCTCAGATATTTCAAAGTCCTTCTAAATTATGCTGTGTATCTGTAACCTTAGAGCCTAGCTCTGCAGACCAGTAAAACGTGCCTTTGGCAGAAAGGCTGCACTGTTTCCCTGTTATGCATTGGTTGTTGAGGCACAGAGTGCCTTATTCTGTCTCACTGGGGAAATCGATTGCTGAGCTGTGAACTGAACTGAATCTGGGTCCCGGCCTCTGCAAGAGTATCCTTCTTGATTGTTGGTTGCAACAGGGCAATTTTCATAGAAGCAATAGGGACTTTGCTGCAGGTGTCTGCCAGGCCTTTCTTTCAAGACTTGGCATGGGTGGCTTAAGCAGATTCATTTAGAAGGAAAGTGAGTGTAGGCACCGCTGGGAAAAGTCAGGTGTTGCAGGCAGGCTGTCCAGACAGTGCTGTGCAATCTCTTCTTGCCCTTGGGGCTACAGGCTTGGGTTTCATTCTTTTTCCCATGCCTCTTTAGCCCCAGTGGATTTCTAATAAGTGCTTGGTAACCTGGAGAACTACAGTGAACTTTTTTCCTCACAGCAGAGGAAGGCAAAACTGCAGGCTAGGCTGCTCTGCTCCAGAGGTTTATAGCCAGTGAAGTGAATGATCTGAGTGTAATGGCTGCTCCTTGTCAGAAGAGTGAGGGAGAAGCCCTGTACAGGGAGGAATGATGTGGCAAAGTGCCCTTGATGGCAGAGCCTCAGATGTGGACTGAATCAGCTGTGTGTGTGCTCATGTGCTTAACAATTGTCTGATGAACGCGGTGACCTTGAGTCCTGTGGTCTTTGCTGGGAGTCCGAGAGCCAAGTACAGTTCAAGCAACTTGAGGAATATGTCTCTGCAAATTCTGGCATGTCTTGGCCTTTCTTCTTGTGCCAAGCTGAGACTCGAATCATCTACATGATGCTCCCAGCACAAATTCACCCTTTTAACCTCTTAACACACCTTGCATATGTGCGTGCACATCCTCACGCTCAAAGGTGAAAGGGAGCCAGGGATGGCAAGCACTTTTGGAGAGGATAAGTAGGTACAAGTTGGATGAATCTTCAGGGCTGTTAGGTCTGTAGTTCAAGCAGGCAAATTGAGTAACTGGAGAAGGAGAAATACTTGAATATTCTATGAGCAAGTTATGCAGGTGTTAGGAAACTTCCTATAATCTGTAGAACAGAAGGTAGAATCAGCTCACAAAACTTTGTCTTTAGCAGGTTTCTAAGTCTGTAACCAAATAACTGTATTTATATGCCTTGGCCTTATTTCTGAGGGAGGGAGAATGGGAAGAAAAAACTTGGGATAGCCCCAAAAATCTTCATTTTGACTCTGATGTTAACCTGATATTGTTGTCAGCAAGTTTTTAGCTCTTTGGGGTTTTTTTCTCCTCATCTTTTTCTCCTCCCCCTCTTTATTCTGCTGTTTCTCCTATTGAAAACTCAAGCCTTGCCTAGGCCTCTTGCAAGGATTATGGTTAGAATAACCCATACTGCCTCATGTATTGTTGACCAGGGCTCTCTTGTTGAGAGTCTGATCCACGTGGATGCAACGATAATATGAAATCCGCTGCTGGCTGTTTAAGCTTGTGGGACATGAGGTTAGGCATGTCTTGTGAGAGCTCCACACCTTTAACCACCAGGTGGCTGAGGCATCTCCTCGTGCAATATATAAAGACAGATTTATTTATTTGTTACATACCCACTGCAGTCCTGGGTCAGGGCTAAAGCCTAGGATTTCTTCTCCCTCTTCCTACAGCCTACCCTGGCCCACAGTTCATGTACTTGCTGTCACTATTCAGCTATTCACAGCAAGGTCAACACTTAAAAGATTGGTTGGCACAGGCATGTTGCTTTTTCTCTTTTTATCTGCATTACTCTGCTCACAGAAATACTACTGCCAGTGTAGTTATACCACAGTAATGCACTCTGTCATTTTTCTGCTCTCCAGTCATACGTTCTAAGTGTGTGTTTGTGGCAAGTAGCAGAGCAAAACAAGACATCATCTGGGTATGAGTGCATCTGTGTAGGGAGGATCTGCTGGAGCAATGCTTGTATCCCAGCAGCGTGTTCCCAGTGTGCCCTAAGTTCAGGTCATTTTACAGTCTGAAGTCTTCCCTAGCTAGAAGGCAAGTCAGAAGAGTTTTGGGCAGAGAGCAGAGCAGAGGAGAGGAGTTTTGCGCTGATAATCATAGCCTTGTGCTAAATGGTAGCACTGTGGCTTAAGACAGCTATAGCTTATAGAAGCTGCCTGGGTGTTTGGAACTGGCCATGTACTTTTATGCAGGACTAAAAGTAATGAAGTTCTGTTGCAGAAGTCTGTCTAGTGCTGGCTGTGATAATTGTTGTCCTGTAAGTAGCAAAGGAAATGTAATAGGGTTGGGCACAAATAATTTTTAAAAAGCCCACTATGGAATTGGATAATTTCCTTAGAAAATGTCACTCTTATCTTTTGGCTTTAGGAGTTCTATAGAATGGGCTATACAATGAAAAGCTTCCTAAAGACATTACACAAAGGGGGAATTAGCCAAGTCTTATTCATAGAACCGTATGTCTGAGCTGAAAAGTTAGCAAGAGTCCATTCTGCAGTGAGCTCTCCCACAGCAGCCAGGAGTTACTAAGCCTTTCAAAGGCAATAATGCTTTCAGGCTTTGTGCACCTCCTGTCCCCACAAACGACCCTACAGTTTGCTTGGGTACTTACAAGAAAGTGTTTCAAATAGCCCATTTTCCTGAGCTACCAGAGTGCTAACAGTTTCCTTGACAACTTGGCTATAGTAATTTCTCCTGCATTTTTTCTATGCCAATTTCCCAAGAACTGGTAATTTCAGTTAATTTCCTCCTGGGAATATGGGAGTGTGATATTATGTTTGTTTTCCTGCGATGTATTCTGCATGAATGATTTCACCCTGCATACAGGATTCAGGGAAGGGAAATTTAGAAAAAAGGTTATCAAACAAAGGAAGAAGGGAGATAAAAGGGAAGGAATGGTGAATTAAAAAGGCTTTTAAAAGATGGAGAACAATGAAAAGGATATAATTCTCTTGCTATGAATAACTTAAATTTTTCAATTATATAACTTATTTACAATAGTCTGAGTTATGATAGAAAACAGTATTTGAGTTATTTGTTGAACTTTTTTTCTTGCTACAAGATTGTATATTAGTGTCTGTAGCCTATAGAGCCAGGACCTCTGAATCTATAGTGTGGGCCACATTTCAGAAGGGTTGATGTGAAGTGGATTCTCCAATTTCAATAGAATGGATCACCTTTTCTCTTTTTCTTGTCCACAGGAGATCCATATGGCCAGCTCTGATAGCAGCTTACAAAAGAGCAGATTAACTTCAGAATGTCTTTATTTCAGCTTAATGCCATTCAGTGTTGGGGTATATGGGAATCGTACCCTCCCAGTTGAAGCCTATAGGCTCTATAAGGAGCATTAGTTCTTGAGGATGTAAAAGAGCATGTTATGCAGCACTGGAAACTGAAGATGCGTGTACGTGCTATGTGTTGTGAAATTGTCCTGACAGAGTATCCCAGCTTTGCCTTGCCACCTGGAGCGTACTCGTAGGCTAGTGTTTCTCATTCTCAAAATGTATCAAGATAATTTTTCATCAATTCTGTCAGCTGTTAAGCATTTAAAAATCATAAAGATAGGATCAGATAAAAAAATGCTGTTAGCGCGGGGTACACAATAACACTGAGTTGTGGCTTTAGTGGTCTTCAAAGAGTAAAGAACTGAGATTTGGTAAAACCTCCATATTTTAACCACTGGACTGTGGTTTTACTGAAGAGACTGAAGGTTCACCATTAGGATCTTAGTTTTCAAAATTGTTTAATAAGCAGTTGCTAAATCAGATGTTGCTCCAAAGTCCAAGATGAAAGGTTCTGCAATGCGACTGTCCTCTTTAGCTGTGGGTTCCCAAGAATGGTCCCATTGCACTTGCTCAACTCCACTTTGTCTTCAAAGCATTTCCCTGAGGAGTTTAGCATCGAGGAATACTTTCAGGTGAATTGTGCCCAGTTCATCATCGCCTGCTCCATCACACAAACCTTGTCTGCTTTAGGATTAGAGAGAGAGAGATAACAAATGTGTATAAGAACAAGAGAATGGGAGGTGACCTGATCCCGGGATTCTCACCCCAGAGAAAACTTTCCTGCTTGGGAATTAAAGTATTCCCACTATTTTAGCCAGTAGAGGGAGATGTTACACATGTGTAATCACATACTCGAAGCTGAAAACTTGGTGCGGAAAATTCTGTAAAAATTAATTTGTTCTAAGCATCATTGAAAGAAGCAAGAGTTTATTCATTTATCTGAGCAAATAAGTGCTCAGCCAAAATAGGTATCAGTGTATACCGTTTGCAATGGCACATGAATGTTTTCACGTGCTTGTTACATGACCTTTGAGAGCTGTTCTGGTAACACTGGCATTAGTATTACGAAGTAAAGATCAATAATGATAGCAGTGAGCTGCAGGGAGTGTATGGAACAGCTACTAAGTGTTATAATATTAGTGCCATATAATAATGTCAGAGTTAGGTTTGTGACACTCTAGACGTCTTGCTTTCCTGCACAGGTGTACTACCTGGGCACATAGAAAAGCAAAGGCTTTATTATAGTTTATTATGGTTTTTTTAATTGTAGGTAAATGTCATTAACCATTACAAAAGGGAACAAGGAAGTGAGAGAACTGTGGCAAAATACTGCAGACCTAATACTTCTTGTCTTTCTTTATAGTAGGATCAAGCTGAGGCAACATGGAAGGGGAGTTGACATGGATGGCAGCTGCTTTCCTCTCAGATGTCTGTGTACATGGGGATACAAGGGTGTTACTTAACACACACTGTTTGTGGAAGAAGGACCTGCTTTCCATCATGACACTTGGGAAATCTTCTCCTATTTCTCCTTGTGTTGAGCAACAGGATTTCAGGTCAAAGGGATGAGTTGTGTATTTGAGCTGATACAGTCACAGACTACACCTCTCTTCCCTCTTTATGCTAAACAAGATTTCTTGGGAGGTGGGTGGGCAGGGTTGCTTCAGTGCATGTTACCTGCATTAGTTGACTTTTTGCCACAAAATGGATTTGACAGGTTGGGAGGCTATAAAACCTCCATGGGAATTGCTGTGTTCACTTCAAACATGGCTGATGTAATGGCTGATTAATTAAACTCCCTTTGCTTTGTTTATAGCAAGATTAGATTATTTTTATGTTAACAGACTGTAGACCCAAGTATCTTTTGTCTCGTTTACTGTTACTTACAGAGTTTCTTTGGGGCCATACTTTCAAACATAGATACTATTCAGTTACAAATGTGTGTTTGAGTTTGCTATGTCCTATAGTTCCATTCTTGGGCAGCATCTCATAACCATCTTATCCAAAGGAAAAAAAAAAAATTGAAAAAGGTCAGATATTGCCTCAGGCTTTACTGTAACAACCCCCTCCTATTGATGTGCCTGAATAAAGGGTGCAGGATATGACCTTGATATCTTCTACTTTAAATGTCTGTATTGAATGTATGAAGTGTTCTTTGTGTATAATTTTTTTCCTCCTTGCTATTTTAGAGGCTTTGCTTTTGTTCTTTAGGTTACTTTGGATGCTGACTTATTACTGTAACATTCTCGTGGCAGGAAATATCTGTATATGGAAATCTTGCAGCTAGACTTCAGTAATTCCCACACAGACTGTCAGTCCTATGCAGTGACTATGTATACTCTGTCCTCATGTTGGCAAGAGAATTCAATTGTGTCCCTACAATGGGATAGGATTTAAAGCTTTTAGTTGTTTTTGTTTCTTGTGGAAACGATGGCTTCTGGCCATTTGAGTGG
Organism: Pandion haliaetus; assembly: GCA_013401275.1. Lineage (NCBI taxonomy): Eukaryota > Metazoa > Chordata > Aves > Accipitriformes > Pandionidae > Pandion > Pandion haliaetus. The sequence continues at coordinate 45,775 of VYZV01011585.1, forward strand.
AGAGTGGCATGGCCTTTTACACAGGACTTTTACCCATGTTAGGGAACTGATCAACCTTGATTTTAAACCAGAATTCTACCCCAATACAAAAGAGGCTCACGGGTCTGCTCTTCCCCCTCCCTTCCCACCCAGCAGCTCAAACTCTAATGTACAGTTACAGAAATCAAAGGACTTGGTGAACACTGAGTAAAATGTCAACACAGCCAGAGAGATTTAATTGCTTTCTGACTATCTCCCTGCCTCCCTGGCAGACAATGACCAAATATCCATGCAAGCCAATTTCTTAATATCATGATAGCATAATTTCAATGGGGATTATTGCTTCTAGTATTTATTATAAAATTCCAGGTCAAAAAGAGGTGAAGGTACTTGGGACAACTGGAGTTTAGACCTTTCCAAGAAGGTAATAGTCAACACTGTCTGACATCACCCATAATTCGATTTAAGGGAAAGCTATGAAGTTAAGTGAATGATCATCTTTGTGGCTGTGACATATTAGACCCTCCCTGCAATCAGTTCACTACTTTATTTGTGAAGTTCAGGCTTATCCCGACATCGTTATATTTCCAGCCCAATCTGCCCTCATTCTTTATATCCTTCATCCACTGCTTACTCTTTGCAGGCCTTTTTGCTAACTGCTATCTTTGGTGATATTTGCCCTGTGGAGTCAATGGAAAGACTCTTATTAACATCAGTGAAGCTGGGCTAGACCAGGGCTTACCTTCTTTCTTCTCATAACTAAATTTTTTTTCCTCATGCTATATATCTGTGAGGAACACTGCTAGTTCTCATGCCCAAGTTGCACTTCTGTCTTTGAAATAATTTTCAAGTGAAATTTGAAAAAAAAATTTTAGGTTTTTATTCAGAAAAACTGCCTATAATTATCTCATCAGCTACAGATGTTAGTAATACTTCAAGAATTTTTTTTCTGCTTTTATTGTGTTTCATGGTTAGGTGTGTTTGTTTATTAGGTTCTTGGAACAGTAACTACATCTGTTCTTATGACCTATATAAAACTTATGATAATCTATAAATAATGTATCTGAAAAAATAAGACTGGAATCAGCAGAGCAGAGATTTTCTTTGTTTACTGTTTAAGTCCTAAGATAACAGCAGTCAGTATATGGAAGGATATCATTGTGCTAAATTGTGGAGGTACCTGATTTAAAACAAAACAAAACAATCTATCATGTACTTTGACCATCTTGCCTATATTTTCACCTTTAATCTTTCTTTATTAGGGGTACTGCTTGCACAGATCCAGTTTTAGATATGCTTGTCATATTGGCCTTAACAATGGCATCTAGTTACAGATAAAGTATTCTACATAATCTTAAAAGATTATAAATGCATTGAGGAGATAGTCTTCTCTTTCCCAGAATTGTATCATACAGACTTTTGGCAACTAATGGAATCTGGGTACAAATTAGCTAGAAAATAGCCCCAATATATAGCATATATTAACAAACAAAACAACCCTCTCAACCTCATTTCTTAATGTTTCCAAAATGGCCTGACACAAAATTATCCCATTTCTTCTGGCCATGTGTAATGCCCGTTGCTTACAGCTGTGGACTGTTTCATTGTCTTCCATTGTAAGATGGTAGAACTGGGGGCAAGTGACCTACCCTCTGCAGGTTATTAGCAGGACCAGGAGCAGAATTTGGGTCTGTTTGCTTTTCCCACTCTGATGCTTCCATCCCTCAGAACAGATGCAGATATTATTCATAAAAGTTGCTGAATATTTGTTTTTGGGAGTAGTTTGGGAGACTGCCTTTGAGTTTGTCACAGAAAAAACTATTTAGCGACTGGGAATCATTTTCATGTTTTTTCGTAAGTCATCAGAGTGTTGAGGGCGCTAATGGTCATGCCCAGCCTCCCCAAGGGGCTTCTCCTACCCTGCCCATGGCCCAGGACACCATTTCAGCCCAGCCTGGGGCTGTCAGTCCTTGCCCCAGTGACGCTGCAGCAGGGCTGGTCTCCAGCTCCCCACAGCCCTTCTCTGCCCAGCCATGGATCGTGTGGCACCTTGACACAAGTCACAGGAGTTGATGCATTTTCAGGTCTGCTTCAGCGTGATAATTCCTCTTCTCTGTCAGTGGTCAGTTTGGCACGCTGTAGGGGAAGGCACAGCATGCCTTTAATTAGTATGTGTGACATAATCTGTTCCTCAAAGGAGCCTCCTCCTTGTTGCAATGCAATCTCTAAATACTAAGCCTGGGAGCATGTATTTGGTTGTCCTTCCCCTTTGGAAAAATGGTTACTGTAACTCTGCTTTATAAACATGTAAACCCTGGTAGAGTCTTGCCTAATTTGTAGCTGCAGTGACAGTGACTGTTGGGTTTGGCTGAAATTCTTGTATTCTATATAACGACATTCTTACCAGCTCTGAATTTATCATCTTGCAGTTTGCTTCAACATTTTCTTGTTCCTTAGTTATGAGGTAATGGAAGTTTCCACTTCACCTATTTTTTTTTTTTCTTTAACCAACCAATGTTTTATGTACTTGTGTCACCTTACCCCATTCATGTTTTCTCTAAAATCAACTCTAACAAGGCAGCCAAGATCCTGTCTAACTCAGATCTGGGAAGCCAGGCAGTAAGATGTGAAAGCCTAGATTTAGCAAGGCAGGTGCCCAGTTCCTCTGTGGCAGTGGAATTACATGCTGAAATATCTCATATGAAGCCTGGCATTGAGCAAGTGTTTTAAATGTCTTTAGCCCTTAAAATCAGGCATAATACTCAGTGCTCCTGATCGTGTGCCGCAGCTGGAAGCCTGTGGGCTCCATCAGTCTGGGTTGCACTGTCATCTGGGACCTCTTGATACAGAGTGGCTGCTTTGCTGCAGTTTAACTAGTTGCCAGCTGTTTGCTGAGCTGCAGTAACTGACTGTGTCATGCACCTGTCCAAATTTCAAAGAAATCCTGTTGGCTTAGATCCATAACAAACAGATTTTAGCAGTGTAATGCCCAATCCTTGCTTTCTTAAATAAGCATGTAAATGGCCTAGGGTTAACATTTCCTGGCATTTGTTTTAGTGCGTTTAAAAAGTGAGCTTGACTTTTCTTTCCACACACGTTGTAGAGTCATGAACGTGCTGTCAAAGGATGTGGGAGATGCCAAAATGCCAGTCTACTGGGTGCTAGCAAAGGGAGCTCGAGGGGATGGATGAAGACAAGTCTTCAGGGAAGAGCTGGGCCTGGGAAAGTTAAAACTCCTCACTGGTAGTTTCAGGTGTGCTGTTACACACAAGCAATAATAATGTCTTCAGCTGAATTGTGCTGGTTCCTCTCTATTATTGCATACAAAAGTAAACAAGAATTACACACCACACCTTCCTATTCTTGCAGCTGGAGCTATTCTTCTGATATCTTTGATGTTAGTTCACTTTTCTATTCTTTAGATATTTGTTTTCCAGTTTCCTTTTCCAGTCCTCTCTGCTTGGTTTTTTCATTCTTTGCCCCTTTTTATTTCTGCTTCCTTGGGCCACTCTTAAGAGCTCAAGATAAACATTTGAGAGGATTCCTATCTGGGCAAGGCAAACCTTTTGTGGCCAGGAAAAACATTTTGGCTGTATGAAACTATTGTGGCTGAAACCGTAGAACTAGCAGGTGACACTGCAGTGAAGAAACCACACGGATATTTTACACAAATACTAAATACCAGGAAATATAAATGAGTTGTCTTTATTGCAAGGTTAACTCAGGTTCCTGCTTATGTGGCACCTCTGCTCTGCACTGATGGACTAGAGAGACTTTTCAATAGCTCCGGTACTTCGGACTGCCTTGTGTGCTCATTCTGGGGTTCCTGTATGTTACCCTAAGCCTTCTTGCCAATGCAGTCCCTGCCATTTTGTACTTGGTGTCCAGTTCAAAGTTGTTAGCTCAAGGATGTTTCATACCTATCAAAGCCCTGGAGGTGCCTCTGTTCAGCAAAACACCCAGTCTCATACCCAGGGTAATGAGCCACTTCCATCATAATCTCTGCTGTGTTGGGTAGCCTCTACCTCTTCCTCCTTCCTATACTGAGGGTTGTTTTGATCTCAGCAGCTGAAACAAGTCCCTTTTCTGAGTTGGACCCATGCCTTGACACTGACTGAAATGAAGCCCACAGCCAGAAACACCAAGTATGTGCCATGCTGGAAGTAGCTCACTTCAGTGAACCTGTGGTCTACGACCACCTCTAGTTGTGCCCAGAAAGCTCAGGCAAGTTCTCCAACAATAGTTTTTGGATAAATTCAGCTCAGTGCAGCTGTGTCAAGAATCACAGGATGTAACCCACTTCCCTGCTGTTGGATAGGGCATGGATGTGGCTGCTTCCACTTGCCTGAGGCCAAATGGAGTGATCTGTGGAGTGAAAACAAAGGAACTGCTTTTATATCCTTATCTCTATTCTTATGAAAAGACCAACTTCTGTTAGCTGTGCCCCTCAGTATTATTCCATGGCCTCTATTTGTCTGCTTGCTTAAATAGGCCCATCAGTATCTTCTCTCTGAAAAGCTCCCACCCATGAAATAGTTAGAAGTCCAAATTGCTGAAACATGTTCTCTGTTCAAAGGAAGCCTGTGATACAAATAGGTCTGTTGTCATGTGACAGTATAATCTTACCAAACAGTGCACTGACAGGATATAATAAGGATGTGTACATGTCTGTTCACATAAGGACTCTTCTTACTATCTTTTTTTTATTAAGGAAGAAGGGTGATCGAAATTAAACCCACTTTTTAGTTCAGAATAATCCTGATGAACGAGTATTTACTGATCATCCCTTCTTGAAAAATACTTTTCAGACAACTTTGAAATAAAATACAAACAGTGAGGAATTTCTAGCATTATTTTCATCAGAGTAAAAATCAAAAAACATTTTGAAGTAATCAGAATTTACTACTGGCAAAATCCCTGGTGAAAATAATTCACCAGGTCTATGATGACTAACACCTCTGAATTTCTTTAGGTGGCAAAAGTAGAAGGAAATGAGAACCAGATAGCCTAAAGATAGCTTGTCCACACACAGGTTCTGTCTCTCTGGAGGAGGTGCTACCCAGTTTACTGCACCATTAAGGTTCAGAACAGTTGCCCATTGTGGCCAGTAAATGTATGTTTCAGCTTGTACAGCTTATTCTAGCCCACCTCAGCAAAACAAGCTCTAGATGCAAAACTGAACTTCTGCCACTGATGTCTGAAGAGAGTATGGCTATGCCAGAAGCAATTAATTGCAATTACAACATACGTCATCTTAGATTGTTCCTCCTCTGTTGTGCCGCTGCTTTGCAGTCAGTTCTGCATCAGTGCCCTGCTACTCTCAAAGGAGGAGATGGCGGCAGTGGCGTACCTGAAGCACTGCTGTCGTCATCTCAGCCCTGCCTGTTATGTCCTGCTGCCTTACTGTGCAGGGTGGCTAGTGAACCTGGATAAGAGCTTTTTTGGCTCATTCTTTGTGCTCTGCTGTGCCTACCCTTTGGAGGAACTGGTGTGGTAGATGAGTACTGAGACAGCTGTACATACCACTTCCTGTTATACAATGCAGAAGTATTAGCTTAAAAGTGGTTGTTGGTATTATTTTCCCATGCGAAAGTTAAAGGTATTATGCTGTAAAGCACTTTCCTGGTGGGACTGTTTCAGTTCCAGTCATTCCATAATTACAAAACCTTTATGTTGACCCTACAGAGGCTGGTATGTGAACATGTTTTTTGGAACAAGCAAACTCCAGAGAAGAAAATGTAAGATATAACACATGGTGTCCAGAACACTTTCCTGTCAGATGTTTTCCTAAGTGAATTAAGCAGTAGGATTTGAATTTCAGCTGCAGTTTACAACTTAAACCCTATGATTTCTGAACTGATTTTTTATTTTCCCCCACATCCTTTAAAATGTCAGTTACAGGGTAGGCAGCATATGAGGTATTTAAAAGGAAATCTGCTAGGTTTCCAGAATGCAGAGTGTAAGGTCTCTAAGTATCAGGCTTGAAGGCTCTGGTTGGATATTGATACTGTGAATCACTGATGGAAATTCAGCCAAAGATTTTGAATAATGTGCTCAGAATCACAGAGCATATTTGTAGTGGTCAGTGATAAAGGCCATGTCTCTTAAATGTCAATCCTGTGCTTTCACTGTGGCACCATCCCTTCTCCATTCCAGTGAGTAAATCGTAAAATTTTACAGCATACAGAATCCAGGTTTATTTTAAATCCTCCATAGATAATTTCTCTTTTTGTGGCGTGGCTCACGCACCTCTTAGGATCCAGTGAATTGCTTTATTCCCTAAAAAGAGCATTTAAAACCATTAAGCAAATGAAAATGAGATCTGAATGACTTTTAACAGAGACAGTGAAGAGGAGAGGCATAGCAGTATGGGGGCTAGCCCTTCAAATACTGTGGACATATGTATTCATTTGGCTGGGAGTTTGGAAAATACCAGTGTGGTGAGGGTGAAGACAGTCTGTAAAAGCGTGTGAGATTTTATTCTTGGCTTGTATGTTTTCACTGTCAATGAAAATACAGCATGTGATTCAGTTTCTCTGAACTGAGTGAAAAGGCCACAGATGCCAAATTTGATGGTGCTTTTTATTGACATCTTAGATCCAGAAGCACTATGGAGGTTGTGTAGGTGCTAGGGTAGGAACAGCAGTAGCCCTGACACAGGAGAGCTCCACCTCATCCGCTTGCCAGGAAGACTTCACAGTGGGTGTTTACAGAAAAGAAAGTTCCAGGCATGGGCAAATGGATCTGAGCAGATCTGCTGGACTGAAACTCCTCTGTAGCACAGGAAATGTCTGGTTTCATCCTCTTTTTTTCTTATGACCTGTGCTAAACCCTAAATCTGTGAGTGCTTATGCACGTACTTAACTTTACTACTGTAAATAATTCCATTCAATAGAGTTATTCATAGTCAAGCTGAGCATGTGTGTTCAACATTTGCAGGATCAGACACTGCAGAAGCTGGCTGCTGTGCCATTTAGGGCTGGTAATTTCATCCCTTAGGCCTTGGTGTCCTTGTATGGAATGATTTCATTTTATACAGACTTTGCTTCATTTTCCACGTGTCAGCCCTTAGTACGTGTGCTATTTGTACATACCAGTGCTGAATGCTCTTGTCTTAGGTATTGCATGAAAAGAAAGCAACTTAAAAGTGAAGGCAAATTTAAATTCCATTCCTGTCCAGTATGCTGTCCTGTTCTAAAACATGCAGCATACTTTAATGCTGAAAACAACAATCATCATTTTTTACAAAGAAGAGGCCTGCCTGTTTTATGTCCTCTCCTTCCTCCCCTCCCTTCCCCTCCTTCCCCCCACTTCCCCTCCCCTCCCCATGTAAACTGGTAGAAACCACAGCAAAGGTTTGGGATGTGCAAATGCAGTGAAAAGCAGCCTGCCTCCCAAGGAACTTGCAGTCAAGCAGCAAGTTGTGACAGCCTGAGAGGAGCCACACAATTGTCTGGATTTGGCCAAAAGCAAATGAATGAAAGCACAACGTGGATAAGGGGAAGCTTTAGGAAGTGTCAAATTAGGGGATTAAAGTTTGTGTTCTGCATAAGGGTTAGATATGAAGTAAAATACGGTCATAGAAAACAGGGCTGGAAGGGACCCAGAGCAGTTACTCATTGCTGTCCCAGTTGTTTTCAGTTGTAATCTTCCAGGGTACTCACAGCTCCCTCCAGTTTGACATTGTTTGCAGATGCACTAAGTCTCTACCACCTTCCAAATCACCAACGTATATATTGACTAGCTGGGGCCCTAAAGCAGTGTTCTGCATAACACAGGTTGATATACTTTCCAGTTGGACAATTTCTCATTAATAACTCATCATTCTGAATACTTTTTTCCATGTTGTTTTGCGTTGTGTCTTACGATGTTGTCGTGGCTTGCCTGCGAGACTTACATGATACAGTATCAAAGCCTCAACAAGGCAAAGATCACTCATATTTCTGCTGGGTTTTAGGCTTGCTGCTTGCCTTAAAGGAAATTAACTTGGGCTGAAGTGACTTGTTACAGGCAAATCCCTGCTGAAGTGTCCTTATCTTTGAGGTGCTTACGTAAGAGTTGACTGATTTGTTCTGCTGTCTTTCCAAGAAATGAGGTGTTATGTTAAATGCTCGGTCATTTCTAGGATCCTCCTTTCTCTCTGTTTTTACAGATAAGCACTGTATTCACCCTTTGCTGTTTATCAAAAGCCTCATCCTTCCTCCGCAAGTTCTCAGAGATAATTGCTAATAGCTCTGAAATAGCTTCAGGCAGTTCCTAAAAATATTCTGGGGCAAACTTCACCAGGCCCAAGGCAAACCCCTAATCTGTTCTCTTTCTTTCCTTGCTTGAATTATGTCTGCTTTGTTGGTTGTATTCTGTCTAATCCCAAATGATTAAAAGTGTCTGCTAAACAGATTAGTGGCCTATAGTGTCACTGTAAAGGGCTTATGTTGTTGCTGAGTATAGGTATTAAATCAATAATATGCTGAACTAATAGGCCAAGAAATTGTGGGAGATCTTAGAAGCCAGAACAAGCAGAGTACTGCGTAGAAAAGAAGTGATAGTGGAAGAGTTCAAAGGTGGGGGATGTAATGAAAGAAGTGTTTTGCCAAGATTATTCTGACAGTGGAGCAAATCTACAGTCCCAAAGACCGCAAAATGGAAGATGACAGCATCTGTAGTAGTGCATAGTTAAATATTGATGTCTCTGAACACAATGGTGTCTTGGTTTATTTGCTTTGGAAAAAAGGTGGAGACTTTACTGTAGCCTGGATGCAAGGATCCATAGAGAAGGCTGTGTCACTAATGCCTGTTATGGGCTTGAGATGCTGGGGTCAGTTCACAAGTAAGAGACTGGCTCCCACCTGTGCTTCATATGATGTAAGCGTTAGCTCTGACCAGCTCAGGTATTTTGAAAGCAGTTAAGCTCTGGCTATGCTGACATTTTAATATATTTTTGTTGAAATGTACTGGTTGTCACTCAGTCTGAGAGCAAATAAAAAATAGAATTTAAAAGGGAAAGATACATGACAGTGTATATAATTATATATGGAATTGTTTCTGTTCCATCCTTTATCCCCTGCTTTCCATGGAGGGAAGCATAAAGCTCAGTGCTATAGCTCTTCCCTATGAACATTCTTACCTGAGTGGGAACCACTGGGAGACAAGGTTTTGAAGGATCAGGTCTCCAACTCAAGACCACTTGTTTTTGAACATTTTGCTTAGTCACAGAATCTGCTTAGTTATATGAAGCCTCATTTATTGTTTTTTTCTCTTTGTCAAGGTAGTGTCTTTCTCTTCTGTTTGCTTTTTGTCTTTCTAAAGAGGTTTAGTTACAGCCTAATTAAAATATCTGTATCTAACCCACTAACAAGAATATTTAGCCTGTTTTCTGCGGTCAGCTCTTGTGAAGAGGGCTTGGAAAGCTAACATCCTTCAACAAAAAACATACTCAGACATCACACCCTGGTTTCAGCTAACCTGGATTATTTACAGCTTTCTAACAGTTAATTACAGAGATGATCTTGTTACCAAGGGTTATGGAACTGATTTGTCTGTCTGTTGAACAAAGAGCTTTGTGGGTTTTTTTTAATTTTTCACTTGCTTTGTTCCAGCATTGCTTTATACTGTCAGCGTGTAATTTGTTCTGATTTATTCTGTTATTAATTGCCCATGCAGGTTGCATTGTAGTAGTAATTTTTAATGATGGGCATCTGAAGTATTCCACAGTGCACCTTTTACCAAAGGATACCAAAGTCTAAGCATCACAGGTACTAAATAATTTGCAAAGCAGATAAACCTTCATTTTTACTACTGAAAAGTCAGAAATGACTTTTTGACTGGAGTCATAAAGTTAATTGATGACTGGAGTAATTTTCTTATCTGTGCACACTTCCTGAACAGATGTAGTTTTCCATTCTAACTGTGGTTTATCAGTTGTTGGTATGGAGAGAGCGTGTGGATGAACAATCTAATCGAAACATTGATAAACATCAGATATTGGAAAAACTGAAGAATGTGTTTGTGAAAAGGGAGGGGAAATAATTTTCTATTTCTTTATTTTTCTACTAGACAAACCATCTTGACTATGGCCATTGTCAGCAGGTGAAAGTGTAGTTGATTAGAGGAATGACATATTCTTCTCATGTATTATACAAAAAAGTTACAGTACCTAGGTGGTTGCTGTAGTCAGGTGAGCTGCAGAATTTGAGTTTAATAAAAGTTCTGTGCATTTACAAATTATTTATTTTGATAGCACAGTGGAATAATACATTTCAGTGGTAATGGAAATTAATATATTTACCAGTGAAGAGACAAAATGACTGCTTGTATATGGTATAATCATAATGACTTTTGAAATCCACAACAATTAAATACATTTTAAAAAAATAGAGTTCTTCAGATACGCAAGAAAGTTGTCACTATGGCAGTCAATCAAATGCTCTGCCATCCTCCTGCTGGTAACTCAAGGTAACAGTTAAGATCTACAAGACAAGACTGAAAAGATGTCAGTCCTTAGTCTAGGAAAGAGAAATCAGAAGAAAGATTAAAAAAAATCACCAAATACAGACAAGATAGCTGTAAAATGGAAAGGAATGAATGATTCCGTATGTTATCTGTGCATAGCACTTGATTGCAGCAAGTGATGTTTAGACTGCATGCTAGCAAGGCCTCATTTAATAGCTGCGGTAGTTAGCACTCACAGAGCGATTCTGCAACCGTTAAGGGGACAAGGGAAAAAACTGCACAATCCCTGTGTCAAGAATCATATAGGTACTGCTGATCCTGTCTTGGGCCAGGAGAAAGAGACTTCTAGATGAGGTTCCTTCTGGACCTGCATTCTATGATTTCCTCTAAATGGGGGCCAACAACCAGAGCCCCTTCAGGCAATTAGAACAGCACGGACTTGCTGAAATGCAGCAGCATGCTGTGTCTCGAAGCAAGGCCTGTACGTCTAGGGAATATCCAGTCAGGTGGTTAAGCCTTGTCTCATTGTCTTGAGCCTCAGGAACACATATCATGAGCCAGGATCATGTCTTTGTGAATGAGGAAATAGGTATCCTATGAGAATCTCCTTGAAACCGGGGGAAAAAAAACCCCAAACAACCAAACAAAAAATCTTCATTGCCGTTTCCCAGATTAGAATATTTTTAGGACTCCTGCTGAAATTTATTGGGGCACTTTGAAGCTACTTTAAGGAAGGAATGAATAGGATGAGCTGGAATCAGCTAACCTTCTACATGTGAGTATTGTGAAAGGTGCCCGTATGCTTCAGCACGAACTGTTTTGGTACCTGGGTTCTGCTCATGTAGATTCTTCCTCTGCTAAAGAGTCTCTTTCAGGCAGGAGAATTGCCAGTTGAGTTGTGTGATGTCTGAACTTGTTTTCTGAGCTCACAATTTGAGTGCCTTTGTTTGTGAAATCCGTAAGACAACATTGTATCCCCTGTCTCTGTGTTTGGCTTCAGCAGACAGAGGTGTGGAACCTGAAAACAACCACAGGAAAAAAAAAGCGTACATGCTGATCACTGTAGATAATGGACCAGTGCAAAATATGTGACAGGTTTCTTAGCTTTTTAAATGTTATGAAGAACACTGACATTTACAGCATAAAACTGATAAAGACATTTTCTAGTGACCAGTGATAGTGACCAGTGATGATCTGCTTGATTTAGAGTATTTTCTGAAATCAGCATTTGTGACTTTGTAGAGAAAGATTCTCTGTCTCCTTCTTGTGGTATATGTTGTGTGTTAGACTAATCCATAAAGCTTTCAAATGTTTTTTAATTCCCCCCAAAGGAATAAAGGGTTAAAATTAAATGAATAGTGGCTGATCTGCAGCACTCAGTATGTAAGATGCTGCCTTGACCGGCTATAATGAGAAGCCTAAAAATTCTTCTCCTCTCTCCTACTTTTTAAATTCATTAGAAGCAGACACGAGAGAGAATCATAGAATCATTTAGGTTGGAAAAGTCCCTTACGATCATCGAGTCCAACTGTAAACCTAACACTGACAAGTCCACCATGTCCCTAAGCGTCACATCTACACGTCTTTTAAATACCTCCAGAAATGGTGACTCAACTACTTCGCTGGGCACCCTGTTCCAGTGCTTAACAACCCTTTCAGAGATGAAAGATCGTAATGGGCAAAATGTTTCCTCCTCAGTATTCATAGATGTCTGTATGAACAGTGGTGCAGTTCAGTGCAAGAAGGGCATTTACGGGGCCTTCTGTGTAGCATTGTCTCCTGGGGCACCTGAAGAGAAACGTACCCAGGAATTGGCAGTGGCACTGTTAAACTGAGTAACTGCAGATTCCTGCTATATGCTGTAACACGCAGTGGGGAAGCGTTGCCAATGTCTCAGCTCCACATGCAACAAGTTGCATTCACTTGGTGAAGCCCCATTTTCCACCAGCTCACCTGCTATCCAGTAAGGAGCCACTTGTGTTATGAATTACCACCTGCAAGCTGTTTAGAAGTACCAGCGTTTTGAAAGTGTAAGTGATAATCCAAATCTGGTATTGGGACTTGATGAGGACGTGTTTGTGGCAGGGTATGTTTTTCAAATATGTGTTTAATGACTTAGGTTGAATCACTTGACATTCAGTGAAGCTTAAGTTTGGATCCTCAAAGATACACAGCTGTCCAAATTCCTCAGATTAGGAATTAGGCACCTTAAAAGATATTAGGGTAAAATACTACTGACAAGTACTGATAGGTAATTTTCTGAGCTGCTTTGTGTGGCTGATAGGCATGCAGGTGAAAGTTCACTGGGAGGCTGGAATATGAGTGAATGTGTTTGCTGCGTGTATTTGAATGAGCTGTTCTTGGCACAGCTCTAAGCACAGCATGTTTTTACCTGCTCTGACTTATTTTAAAAGTATCGCTGGACTCAGCTCTTTTTTTTATTTAGTTTTATTTTCCTGTGGGATCATAAATACGTGACATGGTGAAAGCGTGATAACTCTGCAGCGTCTGCTCTGAATGCAGCTGCCTGCAGAGGGATTCTGCTTAAGTTATGCCAACCTGAGGCAGCTCTGTTTATGCCAACAATGACGCTCTGTACCAGGATTTTAACACAGAATTACATCTTTTTTCTTTATTAAAGGCAAGAGGGCACTTTAAATGGGATGTAAAAACATTACGGCAGCACCTGTGTGTGTGTTGGATGGAGGAAGGGTTTTTTTAAGGTTTATCAAATGTGTTTAAAGGGAAAGCCCAAATAATTCTTTCTGCAAGGAGGACTAACTGTGAGAAAACTTTGCTGAGTGTGGTTCCCCATTCTGATTTTGCTTATTTGTGCTTATATAAATCTGAAATATCTGCACTGAAGTCATTGGAGCTGCACTGAATTAAGCAATTGCAGAATTTACATCAAATGATCCCCAGAGCTGTTTGTGCTGCTGTAAGCAGTTACAATTCATAACAGTAAATGAGCTAATATGTGTATGGGACATTCTTTTTGGATAGTGTGAGATACAAAGACTGTCAATCTAATTCTCATGAATGGAATTCTCTACAGCAACACTGAAAAAAATCTCATTTCCTCTTAGTGGAACTTAGGACATATAGAGATATAGGAAATTCACTTGTAGCTAAAAAAAAATTCCTTCATTGGTATCTGAGTGACATTCTTGTGATCTTTTTACAGTCCTCAATTAAGCCATAAAGCTGACAATCTTTCAAGTCATTTCTGTCAGCTAAAATAGGCCTGATGTTAAGAGGTCTTGTTACTGCAAAACTAGCATTTTCTCTTTCTGGTCCAAGGAGCAGAGACAATATTTTATTCGGATTGCCCTGTCTCTAGGGAAATAATAACTTGCATATACACCCTTTGAACTAGTTAGGGATTTGATGCCACTCTTTGGTAAAATAAGAGTGTTCCACAGAAAGCATTAGATTTACTGTATCTAATGTTAGATGTGATGTGTTCGATCAGAGAGTTTTCCTTAGGCAACAGCTAACCACAGAGCTAAAGGAAATCAAAGCAAGAATCGAAACATTTTATGGAGAGCCATCAGTCTCTGTTCTCCCTTGCATCCTCTCTCCCTTTCTCTGATTAATAGATTTTATTCATTTATTATTGTAGTGAGTCTTCAGTCACATATCCTTCAGCTGAAAACAGCATCACCGCATTGCCAAATACACATTTCTGGAAAAAAGCTATTGCTGTAAGTCCAAGCCTGCTATTAATTTTTCTTTCTCCTTCATTAAAATAGTGTAATGTGTGCAATACTGGTTCTTCAAGAGTGTTAAGCTCATAAAAAGTGTTGTAGTTGCTTGCACTTATGAGATCCAAAGTATATACTTAGCATATCCAACATGTATAGCACTTAGTGTGTGAAGATGCCACATAAATCATATGTTGTATTAAAAACAATGATACTGACATTTAACCATGAGATAGGAGGAGGTATATGCAGGTACAAACATAACTACTGGCTAAGATGGAAAATAGTTAACTTTACTGACTACTTACTGGAAAAGAAATTCAGTGTAAATGGTTTCATGGGTGTAGAAATAAAAGAAGTCCATGATTGTTCAGATTCATTTTTTCACAAATAATATCCTTTGCAAAAACAGCAGAAAGATAAAACCTGGCTTGCATTTTTGATAAGGAGTTATTAGATGAATTCTATTTCTACAAAGCTGTTCCAATAAGATAACATAAGAAGCAAACATTATACGCACAGTAGTCAATAGACACAAGGTTGGTTTCTACCTAGCAGCAGTAGTTTGTGTGACACAGGCTCAGGCTGCCAGCATGAAGCCATATACTTTGGTACAACATAGAACAGTGAATGCAAATCAATCTCTGCTAGCAGAAGCAGAGAGGCTAATAGTGCTTAGGCTAATTCCAAATAGATGAACTCAGGCCAACTGTTCAATTTCTTTATGCCTGTCACCAGTCTTGGCCAATGTGACTAAAGCCAGGTCTGACACTAAAAGCTAGAATGGTTAATGGCCTTTGGCTGCTTGGCAATTACGTTTTTGCTCGGGGTCTTTGTGATATGTCATTATCATGAGAGACTACAAACACAAAATACACAAGGCACTGTGAAGAGCATCCTACCAGTGTCCAAAGTACTGCTCCGTAGTACATTTTACTGTGCTCCATGTCCTACAGATGCTGTACTCAAGTTTCCATGTTTTTCATTGCAATAATAATTTTCCATTCCATAAATTTATTAGGATTTAAAAACGATCTGTCATTGCCTCTCAACTTTGTCACCTTGCCACCTTTCCATTAAAATCGAGATGGTGCAGTTGTATGTCTCTTTTAGGACTGCCTTTATCAGAGGGACTGTTAAGGAGATGGACTAGTGCTTTTGGGACTGCATGTGAAATGAGTACATGCTGCTGGGAAGTAGTCCAGGTGCCCATCGGGGTGATCAGGAGTAGCAACAGAACTTAAGGCTTGGAAGAGATGATTCTCTGATGCAAGAAAAATTGATTTGTAATGACACTCTGGAAGCTTGAAATCCTGGAAAGCTCTTGATTAGTGAGTCATTGTTTTTTCTATGAGTATTTAAGGGATAAGGGACATTATCCGGGTGGGAAGTACGACCTTCAGTTCAGGGTGGCGATTCTAGATTTTGTGCCAAAAATCAGAGGGGCTTCTGAAATAATGGTTTTCCTGGTGGGCCAGCAGAACGCAGTCCTTCCTTCCTTCCCTGGCTGCATGTAACCTTGCCTCAGAGCACAATGGAGAGGGAGCACTTCACTAGTGTGGGATGGGTTTCTAGGGGCTTTTTTCTGAGCACTGAAGGAACACAGAAGCACATCTTTAGAAATGCAGATCTTTTAAAAAAGCTGCAAGCAGGGACCTCTTCCTCAAACCGATATGCTTAAATTGATGCCATTACAGTGTGAGTAACAACTGCAAAGGCTTTGGTCTCACAACCCTCCTTGGATCATAGACCCATGCGTTGGATAGGAGTAAGGGTGGATTTCATTACTACCTAAACAGACACAGGATGTTGAGTTTGGTAGCTTGACAGGCCTCCAATAGGCCTAGGCTTTATATTCCCATTGTACATTATCTTGCTATATTTTGCATATGTATGGGGAAATGTAATGATAGGTGGAAGGGTCAGAATGTCAGCATATTTACTGGTAATACTTAAACAGCCTTTGTAGCTACAAGAACATATTCAGTACAGTAAAACCGGGTGAGGCTTGAAAAGATAACTTAAGCTATGTTGAATAGGATTGTGATATGCTGATGTTTGTCCACTAGCTCAAATATTTGTCCGTGTAAATATGGTGGCAAGATGCTAACTTTTCACCTGTGGAGTTTTGCTTTATTTGATTGTATTTTGATTTAAAAAGAAAAAATTTTAGCAGTAATGAATCAGAAGAGATTTCATTAATAGTAATAAAAAAAGTCAAAACCTGTAAATTTTTACATATTCATTTGTCTTAAAATACATTAATTTAAAAAAACAGAGGAAACTTTCTAGATATTGACTTCCTCTGTAGCAGTCAGTTTTGTTTAGGTACAGTACAGACAGTTAAGAAGGCAAGCTATGTGGTCCCATGAGCACAGTTACCCACGGATTGAGTAGTCATTGGTTTTGCAAGTGTCTGGAAAATTTCATCTTGCATTCTGCAAGATGTGTGAATGCTGTCCAGTGAGTACCTTGTCAAAATTCATTGATTGAGAAACATATTTGGGTGTGGGCACTTGCAAAGCTGTGTTAGCAAGTGTCTATCAGCTGTGCTGTGGGAACTGGCCACGTGTGTGGTCTCTGCTTGCCACAGTTGTGAGGTGAGATGTGTTAGTTTAAACTGCTTACTCTGTTGCAGTGAGGATGTATGTAGCTGCATATTGCACATGGGCCGATGGGCTGTCACAAGCTACCTTCCAGTGTCAGGATCACTTTCAGTGCTCTGCTAGCCTCCTGCTGTGCTTCTCAGTGCAACTTCCTGGTCCTTTCTTTCAGTCTGCTTCATTGCGACATGCCTCTGGAGTAAGTTGGTCTTAAAAAGTCAAAGTATTTATTCTCTACCGACCTGTATACATCTCATACCTTGAAAAGGAGAAGGAATGTAGATTGCAGGCTTCCCATGTGAGAAAAGCGTGTGCCACAGAATCACTTGAACTGTCTTCCCTTGCCCTTACTGTGTCTCTATCAAAGTCTAGGTTTAACCTGATGAAGGACAGAGTTGTTCCTGTTGTACATGAAGTCCATATCCCTCCTCAATGTATACTTGCTATCAGGGACAATCCCTCAAATTTATTCTCAGTGGGCACTGCCAGCAGTTCTTCTCCTGGGTCTTATGAAGCACGAGTGATAACACTGAAGTAGCATCATTGCCAAGATTGTCAAGGACCTTTCTATTCTGGAGGAGAGCAGCCTGGATTGTGTGTTTTCCTTGCTTCTCAGTCAGGCTGTTACTGTGCCTTTGCCCAGCATGTTTCTCAGCAGAGCCCACTTTTGCTTTCCATGCTGCAGCAGCCGTGTAAATGTGTCCTGCAGTGGGATCTAAGGGGCAATACAAGCCCACAGGCCTGAGGGATCCAAGAATCCTTTCCCAGGCAGCAATACAGTTTTGAGCTGGAGATTTTGTGTGGCAAGGTGGGCTAGGAAATGGGCTTTGAAGAAAAGAGTGATGACTCTGGTGTCTGGGTTCCTGGGTGGTGGAGTTCTAGCAAGCAACTGAAGTAGATACTGCCTTAAGAACAAAGACACTGTGGGATAGTTGCTGGAGGATTGTTGTTATCAGGACCAGTCATGTAGCACCTGTGCTGGCAATCTACTATCAAAGTATGTCCAAAGAGTACTTAGTTTCTGCTGTCTTATTTTAGTAACACAGTCTGGAGTTTGTTACCAGGAATCATGTTTGGGCCTGTTAACAAATGTAATTTGGGCTGCCAAAGATTTATAGTATGCATCTTGCTTGGGGACTCTAGGAAGGATAGAAGGAATGGCTTTTGATTTGTCCCTACCTTATTGCCTGAAAAAAATGTGCTGGTAGTGCTGAGTCACCTCCTCTTCATCCTGCAAGCTTGGTGTTCTTGAGGAATCTCTACATTTGAAATAGCATGGGAGGCAGTGAGGTATCTTATATCAGCAGCATGCAGGTGACACGCAGAGCACTTTCACCAAAGCCAGTAAGTGCGGACTTACTTTGCGAGAACTGGGCTGAAAGTGGGCTCAAGGTTAGAACATGTGTCTGAAGACAGAGTGGAACAGCCACTGTCTGTGGTGTTTCGACAGTATGATAGGAAAAGCACAATCCCTCCTCTCTTTTTATAGTAAGGCCTGCTAGCTTGGGTCACTGTCCTGCTCCTGAAGACACACCTGCAGCTGGAGTGGCTGGAGTGACTTTTCATCATGGAACCCTATTTCTTTCTGCTGAGCCTCACAATAACCCCTATGTTTCCCTCCTTCAGACTAGACTATGGAAGTGCAGGCACAGTGAGCATGCGTAATGGCTAGTTTATTTAGTCATCTTCTCCAGCCCAGCAGTAACACAAGTGCTCCTTACCTCACAACTCTTTTTTTTTTTTTTTTTTTTTTTTGCTATGTATCAGTCATAGCAATGGCAATAGCAACAGGTACCACCACTGGAAGTATTGCTACTGATAAACACATCACATAGTGTGGGAATGACTGATCTATTGGATCTAGGATATGTCATTTTTTATTGCCTTATGTCTCCAGCTGAAATTTTTGTTATTTGTACAGTATCTAGCACAGACATAGCTAGTACCTCAAAGAATACAGTCCCATGAAAAGTCTTGCAAATGGGCAGGGTAAGTAACCAAGAAGGATAGTTTTGATCTATGTTTATAGGAAGTTGTCACTGCAGGTCAGCAATTTCACCCATGTTAAGTGCAGGGGGATTGGAAGGGGAAGAATAAGATAGCTCAGGGTATGCTTACAGAGAGCTTCGGCTAACTGTCAGAAGCTGCAAGAGGAAAGCGCAAGGCTCTGGTTTGAAAATCTAAAGGAGGGGACAGAAGAGTCTGATGTGATGGGCAAACTGGAGATCAGAATAAAGGTGCAGTATTGCAGCAACTGTAGCTGAACTACTGGGGCCTGCCATGGTCCTCTCTCCTTTGAGGGCTGAGCCAGCCAAAAATTAATCCCTTTTTTTAGGATTGATTTTCAGCTGGCTCACCTCCATGAATAGTTGCAGAAGCAGCAGTGCTAGCACAAGAGAGGTAAATGGTAGCGTGCAGAGTGGAGCAGGACTGCAGCAGCCCAGATTCAGATTAAATTATACAGCCATGGGACCACACGCAGCCTGCTGACACTGAGTGAGAAATAATAGATGCATGGTGAGGAGTCACTAGTTGTGTGTTGATTTTTCCTTACTGCCATGACCTCTGCAAACAGCTAATATAATCTTGCTCCTGGGGACTAGATGTGAACAGAGCATTTCAGTGGTAGAAATTAATTGTGGGACATACTCCCTTGTATGGAACAATGTGCAAAACTCAAAACTTGGTAGTAGCAATAAGCCCTAGGAATGTAACTTGTCTCTGGCCTAGCTATCTTGAGAGGGCAGTGATCTAATAAAACACTTGAGGTATTTTGGGTGTAGCTTCTCAAAGGGGAAAATCCTTTCCCTCTATAGCCAGAGGGAATGTATAGTAGCCAGAAATGTCCAATTACTGTTGCTTCTGCCCTGAGACATAATGGAATTTATCATCTCTGTCGCAAAGCTATCCTCTTTTGATGGAACCATTTTTATCCACTCTGGGTCTTCTCCAAAAATATTATTGGCAAAAGAATTTTATTTTAACTAAAAACTGAGAAGAGGGAAAGCCAGATGTGCTCTTGAAAGCCAATAATTCTGGCTCTAAAAGGAATTGTTTTCTAAATAACATAAGTCCTTGCAGTCTGTTCCTACTAGTGCTGCAGTTCTTTGGGGAGTTATTCTAAACTCTAGTCCTCAGCAAAGTAAGCTTTCCTGCAGCCAAGTATTAGAGTTAACCTCCAAGCTTTATTTTTATCTACAGCTTTCTTGGCAAATGACGAAGCTTATGTTTGGCATTTTATTTCCTCTACAATTTTCTATCTTTGGTTTGTATTACACTTTGCAGAGCTTAGAGTTATACAGGGTTTTGGGTGGGTGATACAAATTCTAATAAGTTTCTGTATAACCTAATTTAGAAGCTTAAACAAAGCAAGCCATATCTTGTTTTGGAAGATTTGTGCAGAGCTTTGCTGAACTGATGTTAGTGTTGAATGAACAACTATTTTCAGTAGTGTTTTGGTTTTCTTTCAAATGAAAGTGTAATGGAGAAGAAGGTGGAGAGCAAATTTCTTACTGAAATGCAATACAACAGTAACACTTAAATATCTTGGAGGATCTGAGACTAGAGGCCAAACTAGGGGGCCTAACATTGTCATTATTAAGTATATTTTCTTTGAGAAATCAAATCCTAGAAACTTTATTTTTACAAATTTTGCTATGCTAGATTTCTGGAATGTGTTCCTCTGCAGTTATCATAGTAATTTTATATTACATAGAGCAAAAAGTGTGTATAATGATTACAAGACTGTATGTTCTTATTGTACTTGCAATTAGGGAATGAAAAGCATGTTACAACCACTGGTTGTACTAAGTCAGAACTGAACGTGTAAACCTGATTTCTCTATCTGCTGGTGTAAGTGGATGTTTTACTCACAGCTTAAGCAGGACTGATTATAAATGAAATTGCCAAAAGCACTCCAAACCACACCACACAGCTGAAGATAAAAAGAGTTGTCTCTGTATGTTTTTACTTTGACAGAACAATATAAATAAAAGCTTAAAACAAATGCTGATGGGGAGATAAGGTGGAACGGCAAACCATTCACAGTGCCTGTGCCTTCAAAGTTCAGCAGGGTGGTGGCAGTTTTAAACTGGGAAGTCTCATATGGGTTTGTTAAACTGACTCCTAGTACTGGTTTAGATCCAGAAATTGAGAAGGAATAAAAAAGGAACTATTTCTTAGCTATAAATGGTAACTCCCATAAAAGGCAAAGGAGAGTCATAAAATGTCAGCAACTGTCTGAGGATATGTCTATATGGACTATTTCTCACCAGGGTGATTAGCCCCAGCAGGATGCCATGCTAATGCACCAGCTTGGTTCTCAGTTCAGAATGGCTTTGTGTCTCATCAGCTTTTTTTTCCCTGTCTCTCCCTGCACACTTTTGAGATGATATACTGCTCTTGCTTAGGCTGTACATGGGCTGCTTGACATGGATGCAGTCAAGCCAGGGTAGCCAAAATGATTTACACAAGCTGCAAATCTTTAGTAAGAAAGACTTTTGCCCAGAGTATATCTCGTGCAGGGAAGAATGAAACAGCAGGGACTGAATTTGGCTTCTTCTACTCCTTCTGCATCCAGGCCAAGATGTTCTGTTAGACATATTTAGTATGGGTCTTTATATTCAAACAGTGTTAGAGTATCAGAACTATAAATATGGGAAAAAGAAAAAAAAGAAAATACCTTCTAAGCTCAAACAAAACAGAAAACTCTCCTGCAGCCTGTTTAAGTGCTGTAAATGGGATCTTGAAAGTGGGTATATGTTAATTTTAAGTGCAAACATGCATGTAGATCACTGGTAGAAATCATCAAAGTCAACACCCTAAAAATCAGTTAAGCCTAGGATGCTTTAGGTAATACTTCTGCTGTCCTGTGTACTTGTGGCAACATTCTTCCTTTGGTGCCATAGGAGCTTCCACTGTTCTGGAGACGGTGATAACATTTGTTTCAAAAATCCTCTTATATCCCGTGATAAAATGCTTAAACCAGGATAGTGAACATTATTTTTTTTAAAGAAGAAAGAATCTGAAAATTTTTATCATAACTAGAGGTTAATGGAAATTCTGTGCAACTCTCCACAAAATACTAGTGAGTCTGCTGACATGTCTCAGAACCACTGCTTTTAGTTAATATTACTACTAGGGAAATAATACTCATGTCACTGTGGATAATCCTGTGAAAAAGTGAGCTCAGTGTTCAGTGGTGGGCAAATTAACCAGCAGAATGTTAGAAATTATTAGGAAAGGAATACCAAATAAAAAGAAGATACTGTTATGTTAGTATTAGAAATCTGCAGTTTCAATGCTGTACACAGCTGCGCCTCAGAGTATAGCAGAGCTGGAATGGGGACAGGGGTTCAGTGGTACAAACTAACTTTTATGCAGAGGAGGGACCATAGTGACCTGGTCTAATTGGTCACCCCTGTCCTCAGGAAAAGATAGCCCCTTCCTCAGAATCATAAAATGACGGAAGTTTACAAAATCGCATGTGATACGGGGAAAATTAGGAAGAAATGGATATTGGCTATTTCTCGTAACTTATCTAGGAACTCTAACTTCTTCAGTTACAAGGCAGTTTAAACACAAAAGGCAGTTGTTTGCTCAGCAAAAGTATAAATTCATTCAAATATATGTTAGAGAAAGTCATGGCCGATTTGTCTATTGGCAGCTCTTGAACATGATGGTGTAGAGACAGCCTTCAGACTAAGAGATCTCTGCTCTGGTTGCTGAGAACCGGGAGGATGTACCAGGGGAAAGATCATACTAAAATTGTTCTGTTTCTTTTTCTTTTTTTGCTAAGCCTCTGCTGTGGGCCAGTGTAAAAAGCAGAATCTGGAACATAAAGAGCTATGATTTTATCCAGTACAGAATTTTTTACCATTCTGCATTTCTTCTTGCTGGTACCCTGAACAATGAGCCCAAATGAGGTGTATGTCCTACATGATACCATGCCTGAGGGAGTAACACAGGGATCCTTGCTTTGTTTCCTACTTGAGACTGGGAATACTTTAGTGCATGCAACAGTCACCAAAGTAAGCAAGAGTTTTTGTAACTGGGACCTGACTTACAATGAGAGTCATGAGTTAGGTTCAAGATTTATGCCTATTTTCTTAATTTTTTTCCAGGTTTGACTATTTGAAGTTTAAATTGTTACATGTGCACTAAGTAAAGAACCTAGATTTTCTTAAATTTTAGGGTAACTGCTGTAAGCCATTTGGCACACGTGGCAATCTAGTCACTAATACAGACATCTGCTTACAGAGGTAATGCATTTCAGGTTAGGTAGCCTGGTGTCTTGTAAATCTCTTTCCCAAATAATCCACTTCCATATTGTTTCCATGTATTTTCTCTTTCCTCGTTATTTATTTAAACTTAATTTCTCTAGCTATTGATTCTACTTTAAGTCTTTAAAAGAGGAAATCTAACATACTGAACTACATTTGCAGGTTGAAATTTTCCAGAAAAATAGTCAGTAAATAGTATTTAATAAATAGCAATTCCAATATATTTCATAATTATCTAATATCTGATTTTACCAGTCACTTTGGATTCATTCCTGAGTGAATGTTGTGTATGAAACTTTCTGCTATGGTAGTGTAGCTGCATGATCACAGAGAAAACTTTTGTCTTTCAAGACATCTGACTTTTCTATTATCAGACAGGAATTTGAGACTGTCCAACTATGGTGCACCTTTAAAATAGACCATAGTAAAGAAGTAGTGTAGTGAAGAGTGTGAAGAGCATTTTAGCAGCACAAAGGTAGTGTGGTCTATCCCATGTACTTTTAAAGCTGGGAAGAACAACTTTTTGCAGTAAGAAATAAACAAGAAATGAAACTCATAGTACAAAGGAATTTTGAAAGCACCTGTGTGGAAGCTGAATGTGTCAGTACAGCCAGATGATTCTTGAAGATGGGGAGATAGGATAAAATTTTAATTTTGCAAATTCAGAGGAAGAAAATCCAA
>VYZV01011585.1:83681-102650 GCA_013401275.1 Pandion haliaetus
TGGCTGAACACATGCTCTCCACAAGTTAAAGCAATACAGCTATACTGGTGTGGCAGTACCCTAGCTAAATAGTCCTGATGAGAGAGAATTTTACTAGTCTGGCAACGTTGCAGACTTGAATCTGTGGCTTGAGAGACAAGCTGCTTTTCTGTGTTGTGCTGTTTGGGTAGGGTGCATACCTTGTACAACTTGCACTGTGCAGGGGGCTACGAGTAATGTCTCTGATCACCTTTGGGTTAGAGTACCGTAAGCTGCTATTAAGTGTGTGTGTGCTGGCAGTCTTTTTGAGTTCTTAAAAAGTTACCACGGCTGTCAAAAACTTGATGTGTTACTTGAGAACTTTCATTAGGCTTCAGTGCAGTAGTTTTATTTGCTGTCCAAAATAAGCTGTAGGGTGTACCGAGTAGTTGTTGCCTTATATCCATGTGATTGATCTGCTTCTGTAGGTGACTTTAGACATGTCACCATGATTGTTGTTGGCTTTTGAATATTGATATCCTTTACACGAGGATATCTGTCACACAAGACCTTTAGTGGCCCTGAAGTAGTACTTAGTAAACAGAGCTGCTCTGTAACTTGTGATTGATAAAATGCAGAGTATAACTTGAATATACTTGAACTTAGCTAGGGAAGGTCTCCAAAGAATACTGTCATGCTTTTGTTTAGGGACATTTAAAATTCTTTGCTAAAATTAAGATAGCTGTCTAGCTAATGTTTTGAAATAGCGATATGAATAGTGAAATTAAGTGAGGTTTTTGTGAATAAGCAGATGGAAAAGAGCACCACAAGCTACTTAACCTTGTAGATAGTAAATGTCTGAATGCAAAAATAAGACTATTGATTCTTCTGCAGATGATCTTACAATGCTTTTAAATACGCATTTCTAAATTTACTTTAACACAATTAGCAGTAGGTGAAAGTATTACATTATTTTTAAAAAAGCACAACATTTGCATTTAAAAAGTTGGTCCTGACAGCTTAGAAGCTGCTTTTTGTGTTACTGAAAATAAACATCGATTATGCAAGCATCCCAAATCTACCTTGCCAGCATATCTCAATGGTTATTAGAAGGGATTATCTGTGTAAGAGTCTGTGTTAGTTTGTGCTTGGCATCCTCTGAGTTCCTTGTTTCACTGGGAGTTAAATTTGCTTCAGTGGAGAGAGCATGTCATGACAAAGGAAATGTGTATTTTAACCAGTAGATGGAGCCATTTTAGTTACATATCAGCATGCCTATTTATATAAGTTTTTTGAAAACTTTCTTAAAGTCTTTTCAATCATTTTTTTCTTTGGAGTATGGCTCATAGTTATTTTATAATTTCTCTATCTACAGAGAAGACTAAACATTTTATTCTTCTGGTAACAGTGCCAGGATTGTACAACAGGAAGGCTATTCCATTTTTGTAAATGTGCGAAAAACAGTGAATGCTTGTGCTTTATGGGAATTACAGTTATATCTGTAAATTGTCCAGTGTCACGAGTAGAGCTCTATAGCCTTCATGCACCTTCTGTTGCCTGAAGTAACGTTTCGGAATACTGGTCTGTAGTGTTGTATCTGACAGTCCGGATGCTCTTGTAACTTCTGCCCAGGAAAGGCTGTTAGATCGACGGAGATTTTGTTTTTCCTACTTCAGTGCCTTAAACTAGATTGACTCAAAGCTATGTAATGGAAGGGTTGTCCTATTTGGGTATGCTGGCACAAGTTGTTTTCTTTCAGCAATGCTGAAGCGCTTCATAACCTTGAAACACCCCTGCTTATTAATTCTAGCAAGTCCCATTTTAGCAGAAATATTCGCAATGCTCTCCTTGTTCTATCATCTTCTATCCTCCTTCAGCATCCACTTTTCTAAAAAGTACTTTTATGTTTTTCTTAGCGTTTGACTTTTTGCCCCTGCATTTGTTCTTACTAATGTACCTGGTAGACCCTCCCTTTCTCCCACTCTTTCAAGTCTTCAGCACTGAAGATTATTTTTGGTGAACACGATGTCAACTTGAAGAGTAGGACTTTATCCAGATCTTCACTTTGAGCTCTCTCAATAAGTGGTATTTTGTGAGGTATAGGTGTGTTGTCTTCTTCCCCAGGTTCCCACTGTGAGAGATTTTTGAGATAAGTTCTTGTGACTCAGTTTTTGTTGATTTTTTTATTTTTTTGTCTACTTATTCAATCTCATTAGAAGTTTAAATTTTCTACAAATGATACAGAGTGAGTACTGATATTTTTCATAAAATGTAGTTGTGCTGGAAGGCATCTAGACTTGTGTTGGCAGTATGGCTAAGACAGTGATCTGAAATGCCAAAATATTTTTAAACTTAAGAACAGACTTGAAGTTTTTTTAACTAAAAGAGTCTTCAGTGGAAGTTTCCAGACTGGGCACCTGTTGTCAAACTGTTGCTCCAGTTTAACAGACTTTCTGGAGTCTGCCTCCAAACAAACTGGAGCTTCCTGTGAATGAGGCTTGTGGGCAGAGGCTGCAGAGAGGAAGGGGGAATTACCGCTATCTGATGCGTATTGGAATTCTGCTGTTTGACCTACTCTGCCCTCTGCCACTGTTCCTTCTACAGTACAGATATACTACTGAAGATGTTAGCTGAGGTCTGCTTTTAGGGGGGGAGAACTGAGTACTCACGTGAAAACTTAAGGGTTTTTTTTGTTACTATCTTTTCAGTATGAGGGCATGTGTGTATTAAGAGTGTGTATATGGACAGCATGTCTTGAAAAACTATGCTTACCTAAAGTGTAAAGTGAATTTTTTTTTTTATCCCTTCCTGCTTCCCCCCCGCCCACTGTTGCACTAGGCTGATTCTCCTGCATTTTCCATGACTAATGTCTACTAAATATATGCTGGCTGTGTCTTGACTGGGATCTATTTTGGGATGAAGAAAAAGACAACTAAGTGATTGTAAATACCTAGGTTGTGGCAACGGTAATGATATCAATTATTCCTTGCTAGAAAAAGCTAAGAATTTGCTTCAACAAAAAGTGCCACTTCTGAACACCATGACGGTTTCACTAGCAGAGTATAATCACAAGACTAGAGAATCTCTAATCAGGCTGTTTTGTTTGTATATCTTTGTTACCAAAGAACAGAAAGAGGTTAAAGCAAACCTGTGTTCACAGAGGTGTTGTGACAGAATCTCGTTTGGTGTCCCATTTCTGGAATGTGATTGCTTCTTGGTGCAAAAATTCTGTTGCCATGTTGAAAGATTCAGGCTGTTGTGTTCTGGATCTCAAAAGTCGTGCTAAGTAGAAGCATGTGTGATTTCTTTCTTTTAGACAGGGTTATTACTAAGCTAGTACAGCTAGTAAATCATGTTTATTGCTAACTGATCAGGCTTCAAGTTCACGTTTAGAAGCCCTGATTATTCAGATTTTCTCTTACATTTGTAAGACGAGGATGTATAGCAGGTGCTAATGTGCATAACACCTTGTTGCACGAAGATCTATTTTCCATTGTATAACTTCAGTTTTGGAGGAAAAAATTAAAATGTGTTTTCTCCCCTTCATACTGCCTTCCCCATCCATTGTTAGTTTCAACTCCAGCAGAGCTTTGGCGTATCTAACTCCACCCCCGCTCGATTAGATAACATCTGTATATTCCTCCCACCCCTGCTTCCACCTTCCATGTACTCTGTTTTGCATTTGAGCTCAGTCACAGGTTCCCTTTTCTTTCACATTGGTCCATTGTCAGGCCTGCTTGAATTCCTGCATGCAAGAATTGTCCCTCTGGTGCTTTGAGGAGGTTGACCTTGAAGATCAGCCAGCTCTCCCAGGCTTTCCCTTCACCCTCCATGGTGGTCTTCCATGAGATTCTACCAAGATGATCCCTGAACAAGCTGAAATCTGCTCTCCTGAAGTGCCCTGTTGTAACTGTATGTACTGGGTCTTGCACTGTACGCTGTACTACTTGTCTTTCTCACTTTTCTCAGGACTCTAAGCTCCACAATTTCATGGTTGCTGTGGCCAAGGCTACTCTTTTAATTTCCACATCTCTGATTCTTCCTTGTTTGTGAGCAACAGGTCCAGCAGAGCAACTTCACTAGCAGGTTCATTGATCACTTGCACCAAGAAATCATTTTCAACACACTCAAGAAATCTACCGGAGTGCTTGTGCTTGCCCACACCTTACCAGCAGATAGCAGTGGTTTTAGGCCCCAGTCTGTACCAGGGCCTGCAGTTGTGAAGCTTCCTCCAGTTTTCAAATGAAGGCTGCTTCTTCTTCCCCTTCTTCATCAGGAGGTCCGTGGCAGTCACCTAGCACAGCATCACCCATGTTGGACTGTTCTCTGATCCTTACCCATCAGGTCTTGACTGTCTTGTCACTTGTCCCAGGCAAAACAGCGTTTGTTGTAGCCAGCCTTTTGCGTAGATTGAAACGTGTGTTCCTTAACTTTCCAGCCTGTTTTTTCTCAAAAGCCTGTATCCATTCATTGCGGCACTCCAGCCATGTGAGCTGTCCCACTGTCACTCTAATTCCTGTGAGGTTATAGTTCTGCAACCATGCGTGGGCTAAGTCCTCCTGTTACTTCCCATGCTGTGTTCGCTTGTGTGCAAGCCCTTGAGATGAGCCCCCAGACATCCCTCTTTCACAAGGGAAGTGTGAGAGCCTTCTGTCATGTGTTCCCTATGTCTTCCCTTCTCTTAAGTGTGACAGCCTTTCTCCACTGTGCCTAGTTTAAAGTCTTATTCACAAGCTTAATGCACTCGGTGGCAAGTATATTCTTCCCATACTTTGTCAGATAGATCCTTGTTCCTGAAAGAGGTTCCTGTGGTCATAGCAGTAAAAGCTCTGCTAATAACATAACCACATATTGACCCTCTGGATGCATCTACTCTGCCCTGAGCATTTTGCTTCTGACTGAGAAACAGCACCTGGGCCTCTTCACCCTTGCCCACAGTGCTCAGTAGTCACTCCTGATTTGTTCAGTAATTGCTTTTTGGAAGTCTTGCTAGTGTCCATAGGGATTAGCAGGAACGTGCAATAGTTTGAGGATTGGATGAGCCTCAGTCTTTCTAAAACATTATTCAGCAAGCAGAAGACCTCCCAGGACCTCCTTCTTACCTTTGCTGTTGTGCAGTTTGTTCATCCCTTCCTGCATCTCTCTTACCTGGTCACTCAGCACTTCAGAGATAGCACACCACCCTCACGTGAGGCCACTGCTATCAGCAGCACCAGAGAGGAGCAGTGGGTGCTCCCTGTCGCCCAACACCTGGACCGTGACATCCTCCCTGTGCAATTCTTGGAGTTGGGATCTCTGATGTGCGAGGGTCACTTGCTTCAGCTGGTGTTGGAGGCTTCAGCCTGTAACATGTTGCACGATCTTGAACGGTGTTCAGGGCCCGTTGTGGCTTTGTCCTGTGAACTGCTGTGACATCTGTTAGCTGCCTCTGTTGGCTGAGCCCTGGGTGATGTGCTGTGCCCATGTTTATGTTGTTAAACTATTAAACCTTACATCTACTTCTGTTCACTATCTAGATTGAAAACACGCATGTTTATGTGAATGTTTTGTTCTACTTGCGATTGGTTTCTGATAGACACATCATGTCAATACTATTTTAACAACTCCAATATCTTAAATTTACTTGTAATGACTGCTATTTCTGCAAGGCAGCTATTCATTAATAACAATCATTAATGCTTTTAGTTGGCTGGTGCTGTTGCATTGGCTGATGACGTTACATAATTCTTGGCTTCTCAGCTTGTAGGGACTAAACGCAACAGATTTTCGTGTTCGTGTTTTGCAAGGTCATGTGCCTGTAATAATACACATCTCGTTCTCTTAACTTGAAACACTTCATGAGGTATTTATTAAATGCTGTTATGTAGAGGGAGACAATTCTGCCATATTGGAGATGCTTCAGTTGAAAAGCCTAAATTTTCTTCTCTTTTTCTCTGTGGTATCTGTAAACATAATTTGTTGCAGGTGGAAACACTGCAGCTTTGGTCTGTGTTCTAGGAATTACTTCCTTCACCTCTGTCTCTCTTTTATCGAGGGGTTTTAATTGAATAATGTTACTGGTGCTTACTAGTGCTATATAAAACTAGAGTATCTTCTTTTCTAGTTGCTCCCCAGAAAGAACACTTAAAAGAAGGAATCCTTCTGTGTGTTCTCTAACTTGTGAAGTCAAAGGACTGATTGTAAGCTCTTTAATTAGCATTCTAAACAGTAAGGTAGGATTGTTTAGACTCCTGCTAGGTTTATGGTTTTATTTCTATTACAATCTTTCCAATAGGTTTCTTTTTTTCTGTATTTAAACTACTGCTTGTTTTAGGCTAGTGATTTTTTGCATTTTTTTTTTCCCCTTTGGCTTGTACAGCAGTATTGTGAGGATATACTCTTATGTAAGCACATGTGTTTCTTTAACATGTCAAACATATTTCCAGACAGACTTTGTATATGAAAAAGGAGATGAGAAACTTCTTGGTGAGTAGCCACTGTTGGTGGTAAATTCTTGATTTTGTTTGTCAGATGACTATACCCTACCAGCCATGCATTTTAAAACTGTTCATATAAAAACAGGTAGCATCTCATAATTATTATGACTCATGTAAGGAAGTGATAAAACCCAAGAATAGCAGAGATCCTTTCCTTTTTCAGCTTGATTTTTATTAACATTGTTGTGCTTGCCTGCCCATGAGAGATATCAAAAAGGAAATTAAGGCGGCAAATACTCTTGTAACTAATATTTGGATGAATTGCAGATAGTTAGATAACGATAGGATGGAGAGATACGTTTCAGCTTAGAAATTAAGTGTACAAAAGCAGTTATTGGACAGTTTTAATTTTAGATTGTAAATACAAGCAAATTTATTAAAGCTTTTCTAACTGATTTTTGTGGAAATTCTTGAGTTTTGAAAACCGCTGATGTATGCCAATCAAAAAAGGAAGATTATCATCCAGGTTTTTTTGTTGTTGGCTTCAGTGTTGCTATCCATTACCTGCCTTAAGTGCTGATGCTATATAAAATGCTTGCAATTACTTTTTTTTAGAAACGTAACCAGAGTTTATTTTCAGCGGATTTTGTAATGTACTTTGCTAGATTGACTTTGCTTGCTTTTACTGAAATATGTAACTGTATGTGATTCTGTGTATGGTAAGAATAAATATTCTTGGGTCTTGTTTTTATACCCAGATGCTCTAGATAGAGCTTCAGCTGAGGAAGATCAGTTTATTGAAAAGTTGAGAGTATTTTTCCTTAAGGTCAATAGAATGAACGTTTACTTTTCAACGGACTCAAAACAGGTTAAATGCCTTATCCCCGAGAAAGAGAACAAATTAAATAGGGGTAGGAAACTAGCTTAATTTTTTTTTTTTTTTTAATGGAACAGTTGTTCACCAAATTTAATTTGTTTGACAAATAGTTTTTAATCATTTTGTTTGGCATGATTAAATGGACTTAAATTATGGTCCATTTGTAGACACAGATACATTCCAGTTTATGGCTTTTGTATAGTGCAAATGTGCTTGGTAGCTAGCCTGTTGTCTTATAGTTAAGGAAGAAGATGGCTGTATTCTATTGAGTGAAGACAGTGTTAGTCTGAGGCTTTTAATTCTTGAGCATGAGTAAGTTGCCTTTTCTGTGAAGAAGACAGAAACAAAGGGCAAAATATAAATAGGGAGCTGAAGAAATTTCATATGCTCAAGGCCAAAGAATATACCTACTACTTGTAGTCTGTCTTTGCATGGACAGAACCTTTTGAAAAGACAGGGAAACAAGAAAGTTTAGTGTGCTTTTCTCATTGGTGATGGGGCCGACTGACTGTAAACCATCTGGTATATGGGTTTTTTAGCTAATCCTAATACAGCAAATAACTTGTAACATGCTGCTTTGTTAAATAAGGTGAATAATTTCTCTGTCATGTTCAGTGGTTTGTTGTATGACTGGATATTTACTGTGCTTGTATTTATGGTAGCCCAGGCTGGGTGTCAGATGATTATAAACTTCTGGATCCTGGAGGCTCCAGGGAACCAGGAAGATGTGTATCTGTTTTCGAAGTAGCTTCTAGAGAATGGGGGCAGGATCTCCAAACAGAGGTTTAAGTTAATTTTGGAGGCTGCAGAGGTGGCAAGAGCTGGGGAGAGACCCAGACAATGGCAGTACAGGTGTCAGGGCTGGGAATGGTGCTGTGGAAGCTGTTAAGAGCCCAAGGGAATTGCAGGTGGGGCAAGGCAATGGAGCTGAGTACTTGTGGAAGTGACAGAAAGGCTATCCGTGTTTGTATGCATGCTTGTTTCTGGAAATGTAAGCGTACAACATGCATGAGTCTCTACTTAAGAGTAAAGAGTATGTACCTCCAAGATGCCATATTGGCTTCTGTGTTAAGACTTGCATTACTGCTATTTCTTTTCAAGCTCAGAGGATCAATTGTAAGCTTGTGGTGATACATCACGAGACTGTAGTTTCATGTATTATGGCCACATTATGATATGGAGAACTTGTTTCTTGCTTTAGTTGTCTCATGGTATAAAACAGGCTCTTGGGTGAAGACGGAAGAGAATTTCCTTTCCTGTCTTGAGGGTTACTAAAAAAAAAAATCCAAATGCCATGAATGGATACAATATGCTGTACAATTTAATGAGATCTGAGCAATGGCTCTTTAATGGTGAATGGAGTGTTCATGTGTATGTGTGTATTATCTTTAAGATGTACTAAATTTGAATGGGAGAAGGTATGTATTGTTACAGAAAAGTAAAGAATGGGCACGTTCTTAATTTTGAGAATTGGTCTCCTGTAGAGCTGTATGTGTTGTGCAAGTCTAATATTTCACTAACAGATCATTGATAAACATACTTTAAGTCCAGTAGTATTCCTGAAGTGAAGTATAGGACAGAGAAGAGGAAAATAATCTGGGAACTGGTTTCAACCTCCTCTTGCTTATATAGGAGTCATTAAGGTAAGATAATGATCAAGAAAGTGGCTTGTTGTGAGTGATATGGGGCGAAGGGGAGCTATGTGGTGTCCTTCTGTAGGCTCTGTGGCCAAGTAATTCTCAAGAATTCCATGGGAAATTCATGTGTAAAAGCAAGCAACGGAGGTGAGTTTTAGGTACGCCTTGACAAAGCTGCTGTTCTCCCCTTTCCCCTTTAGTTTTGGTTTCCAACTTGGTCATAAAGTATCCAATGCTTTTCTTTGTTAGAAGGAGCTTTACTTGGTTTTTATCATTAACCTCATCTTTTGACAGATGGCCTCAAAGGAATTGGATTGTCACTGAGTGCCCTGTTCTGTGTGAGCAGTGAGTCTATATTCCTGTGATGTGGAATGATTCCCCTGGGATGTCTGCTATAAAAAATGTGTTTTTTGACTCTGAAAAATTGGTGTGCTTTCTGCACATACCTGCAAAGATTGACAGTGACTTGTACTGCAGCATTGGAGAGAAGTTTCTCTTGGTGGCTGTAGACAAGTGCCCCTCTGTTGAAGTGAGAAAGAGAGCACTTGCAACTCTACAGTACTTCTGTGTTTCATGTACTGCGTCTTACATAACTAAACACTTAGTTCCTTCTAAGTAGTGTAATGTCACCTTTCCTAATGTTACTGTGCTAGTGTCTCTCAACTTTGGCATGAATTGCTGAGGTCTAAGTGAAGTGTGTTCCTTGTTCCTTTGTGATGAATGTAATTTTAAAGTGTGGCTTCTCTTTAGTGACTAGACAGAGACCCACAGCTGCTTTCCAGTGTATTAATTCTAGGCAGATAGTAATGAAAACTGAACTGTAAATGATGTCCTGGGTGTAACTGTATTTTTTTCGAAGTTTGGGTCTCCCTGCCTTGTGCTATTTGTATTACTAAAGAAAGTGCTTCTAAACCCTTTAGGTTGCAAGAAAGCAGCTTTGTTAGAAGTACCAGAAATTGAAGAACTTGTAAAATTAATCCTGTTTTCCCTGTGATACACATAGTAATCATGCTTTGAGACAGTCATCAGCAGTGATGTCCTAATTTTGCATCACCAGTGTGGACAAAAGTTTCAAAACAAGTTGTATGCTTTATATTCTATCTGATAGGTCAATAATCCTATATCAATCCAAGTCATAGAAAATCCAAACCCGAAAACAAACTCTTTGTTGGAAGTGAAACAAAGAGCCTTAAGTGAGGTCATGTAGTGTTAAAGGAGCAAAGCTCTTGGTGCAGTTGATCACGGAACTCTTTGTAGAGGAGAAAGCTGGTCTTTGTTAAGCGTCCTCTGCTGATTATGTAAGTTAATGTGTTAAACTTACATGTAGCAAGTAGTTTGACAGAACTCTTATTAGTGGGAATAATGGTTTATGTCAAAGTT
This sequence comes from Pandion haliaetus, assembly GCA_013401275.1. Taxonomy (NCBI): domain Eukaryota; kingdom Metazoa; phylum Chordata; class Aves; order Accipitriformes; family Pandionidae; genus Pandion; species Pandion haliaetus. The sequence goes on from VYZV01011585.1 coordinate 93,950, forward strand.
GTTCAGAGACTAGATGTGATGAAACAGCCAGAATTACTTTCTTTAAACTGAATAATTGGATGTGGTTCTGTCACGGTATTATAGACCCCACTTGAGCAACAAGCAAGTCTTCTTTTCATCATCGAAAGTGCCACCCATCATACAGCTACAGCACAACAGAGAAATTTAGGATTGATCACAGGGCAATTTGTCTTCCCTTGTAGCTGAAGGCTGAGTGAGGTTTCTGGTTTAAAATACTTATTGGTGAATTGGTTTGGTTTTTTTTTTTTGAGTCTCTCTTACTGTAGTGGAGAGCACCTGTAATTCAAGGCCTGCTCATGATGTGTTTACATGTAAAGTGGTCCCTGATTGTGAAGGCAGTATAGCATGGGAGAGTTATGTTCATGGCTTCTTAGATCATGTGTTAGGATTATGCTGTTATGAATGGTAGCTCCTTCAGGGGCTTCCTGATTTAGAATACATAGAATTTTCCTCTGTAGTTCCATAAATCTCCAATAAAAGCAGAGGGGTTTTTTTGTGGTGTGTCTTTATTGCTTTCTGTTAATGAAATCTTGGTGAAGAGGATAGTGTTTGAAAAATTGTATTTGAATCGATGCTTCAGAATTAATGTAAAATGTTAACGATATTCCACTTCAGTAGTGTANATCATTAAGTCCAATCATAAATGTTTGTGCTTTCCATTAATGTGCATTATTCGACAGTTGTATTGATAACATTAGTAAAAAAGACTTGAGTCAAGTTAGTTCGCAACACCTAGAAAATACATGAATAGTTATGTGAAAGAATTTTTTTTTTTCTTGAGAAAGCTTAGCTATGGAATATAATACTGCTTTAAAGTGTCAATAAGTACATAGAGCTATTAAAATAGGAAAATTATTATTTAAAGAAAAAGAAAAGGGGTGACTTTCAGGAAACCATTGGTGAACTCTCTCTTCTACCACCCTCTTCCTCCATCCTTCTTATGAAGTGTTAGACTGTGAATGCTGCTAACAGCATCTTTCAAACCTGTGTGCCTATCTTTGTCTCTAATGCTATTTAATTCTTTTAGAACTTTTAGAAATGTGGATTTATCTTGTAAATTCAAATTAAGGCCCAGAGTAGAAGTGAAGCTTGCTGACACAGTGGTTCCAAAAGTCTGGTATTGTGGTACAGTTCTTTTGTTGTGGAATGTGTTCATGATGATACTGTTTCGGAGAGTGTGGGTGTTTATGAATGTGTGTAAGTTGCTAATAACATTACGTGTTACCAAAAATCCAGTTACATTATGGAATTAGTCAAAAGTGGAAACAAGCTTCAAATACATAGAATAAACTTTTCTGTAGGCTGCTTTCATTGTTTCATTTCCTTAACAGTAAGTGTAAATATGCGTTGCAGTCTCTTCAGTTGCTTTTTGTTCAACATACTTCTTTATAAGGTTGGTATTTGAGTATGCAGCCTGATTTTTTTCTTCAATAGAAAAGTCTGGAAGAACCGTAAGAAAAGAGAGCATGATGGTTGTGCTCTGTACCATTGTACAGTAGCTTCCTTTCTGAGGTTATCAGAATTGCATTTTTTTTTCCAAGTTACATAGTTTGTGTGACTAAATTTCAAGTGTTTAAGCATTATGACCTCAGGGGTCTGAAAAAAAACCTAAGTTATTTTCACTCATATATCTAAATAACTTGTCCATGAGTAAAAATTTGGGGTTAATAGGGGCATCAGCATATACAAATGATTTTTAAAGTGGACTGCTTTCAGGTTCTCCCTAGTGTCCTGGTATGAATGTTGTAATCCTAAACTGAACTGCAGTTCAGTCTTCCTTTAACAGGAGAGCTTCCTTTTGGCACAGTTGTTCTATCCCAGTGAGAAAGGGGTGCACTACCCCTTTGTTTGAGACCCTGTCAATGTACAGGGACCTGAGACAACATAAATAGCTTTTAGTAGACTGTTGACCTAGTTATTTTAAAATATCCATTTATTTCTCTTATTATGCTTCTGCTAGTATTGATTTTGATAAAAAATAAAAACTGATTTAAATTTTGAAGATGGATCTTTTGAAAACCTCAGTTTTTGAGGAAGTCTGTAAAAGGTTGTTGAAATCAGATATGAAATTATTGCTTTTTTAAAAATTAATTACATCTCAGTCAAAAGCTCCGACATTGATATTAAGATCACCAAAAGCTATATGTTATACTGCCCCAAATATAAAATTTTATTCAAATTTCAATAAAAAGGGACTGTTTTCTACCAAAGTTGAGTGCCTTATCATTCATATACAATCTCATTTGATTAAGGTTAGAGTGCAGTATAAGCCAGTTTGATTCTGTTCTGTACATATAGGAGGTTTTTACAGCAAGCTGTTCAGTGATACTTTTCCAGCCTGGTTTACAGGCAGTTGATTTTTTTTCTGTAGAGTCAGTCCTGTGAAGAAATGTGAGAATAATAGCAAATAATTTGGTGGATAGGTTAATATCTTTGTGTGCCCTGACTTAAGCTTAGTAACACTGGAAAAAAGGTATGGATATGCTTATAATATGCATATGATCTAGGCAAATGAAAACTTTATCATTAGAAACATCAGGAGTTGCCTAGAGGACAAGTATATTCAAATTCTTCCTATATGAATATTTCTTTACATGTTGCTTTTGGCTATAGGTGGGAAAGTTTCAGTATTACTGCTCTTAACTGTTGTTTCTCATATATCTCGTATTTAATTTTTCAGATTATCTCCCGTATAAGTTTGAGGTGGAAAACAGTCTTTTGGAGCCGTGGAATGATGAAAGCTTGGTTTGGTTGCTAAAAGCCTTCTAGTGAAGATGGTCTTCCCCCCAGAAAACCCTGAACATTGAAAGTTATATTAATGCATATGTGATTAAGAGATCTGATTGCAGAAATTTGTTTGATACAGTTACACATCCCCAGGGCTGTAAGCTGTAGTTGTTCCTATTTTATATGTCACAGTAAAAGCAAGACTTGGATTCTGTGTAAATGGCTTCTCTACAGGTTTGATAGTATTAGAAAGACATTCTGGAGACTTGGTTTCTAAATAGTTAGAAACATCATGGATTTTTTTTTCTTTCTCTATTTTCCCTTATCTGATGTTTGTAGAAAATTCATTTGGCTGCCAGATGCAGTTGCCATTGTGTAGATCAACTCTTGCATTTTTTTTCAGCATTTAAAAATTCCCTACTAGCTGTGAAATCCTCAATTACAAATGTTAAGATGAAGTTCTTGTAGCCATCAGGTATATCATATTGCTGGAAGGTCTTTTGCTTAGGTCTCCCATCTGGATGATGTATTTTATCTATTCGTCTTAATGTTTGGTTTACTGTGTATTTGACTCAGTATTTTAGTTTTCTGTCTGTTAATAGGGTCAATTATGTTTGTAAGGACATCTTAAAGCTATTGAATGAATATTTTTTTCAAGCTCAGAGAATGCAGGAGGAGAGTTTGTATCTTGGGGCATTACTTGATATACTGAAGCCAGCTTTAGAGTTCCTAGGGCTGGTCAAAATTGCCATGGTTGCATCTCATGGAGCATGGGTCTGATGTAAGCTTACTCTGCAAGTTCAAATTTGCCTTACAAGAACATCATGGCAGTAGAATTTTTAGGGGTAGACTTTGTGCAAGGCTAGATAATTGTCTCTCTTCCAGAAGTCAGTGTGAAGGTCAAAAGGCTGTCTAAATTCCCTGTTGTGCATGCTCTAATTTCACTTAAAATAAGTCTTTCCTTGAGCTTGTATTTGTGCTACTGGATGGCAGTGTACAGATTAAGCTGCATAGAACTGTGGTCTAACTGTGACTATATTGGGAAGACAGGTAACTTCTGCTGCTTATTCCAAAATGATTACTAATGCCTCTGTATTGTTTAGGTAACCCTTTCAGAGAGCACCCTTTTTAGTAGTTGTTGGCTGGTTAGAACTCCCGTGCAAACTCAAATGTTAACGCTCTCTAAAGTAGAGAATTCCAAGTGTTTGTTAAACAAATCAAGAGTAACTAATTTGCCTGCCCTGTGTTGGATGCATTCAACTTTTTTTACTAAATAGCCCCTCAAGTTTACAATAAGACTTCTACAGCATTAGTTTTTCTTCTTCGCAAGACAAGTGCGTGCATCTTTCTTAAAAGGACTATGTTGTAGGTTGTCTTTTATGTAGTTATTCACAAAAGGAAAAATTTTAATAAAGTACTAAAAAAAATTCTTTTTCAGTAGTTGTCTTGAGGCAAAGGATGCAGTAGCTACAAAAGAGGTAGGTTTTCTGTTTTGGCTGATTTTTAGATCTCTGTCAGATTTTTTTCCCCTTGCGTTTTGTCAGTTGAACTTCCCTGTGAGATACATACCATGTACGATGGCATGCACGAATCTGTTGTGTCAGAATCAGCGCCTTACTTTTAAACTGACTTCTCCCAGTACCTCCTAGTCAGACACAGCAAAACCAGTACATTTCTTACTACATCAGAAAACCGGCTGCTTTCTCTCTTTAAACAGAAACAAAAGGAGCGCAGCTGTACAGCTTTAAATGATGTTAGACAAGGCAAATAAGAAATAGAAGTGGATCCCCTTTTAAATCTCCCTTCAATGATCCTTCCAAAAGATCTTAGGCTGTCTCCTAGAAGTTTAAAGTTCTGACAGTTTTTTGTCTAGCAACATCTTCTCTAACAAAGGTTATTTCAGACTTCTAAGATACTCTGTTATGCTTTAGAATTTCAGGAGGAAAATGGAAGAAATTTTGGCAAGAAAGTACATGTCTTGAGATACAGCTTCATGCTAAGGCTGAGATGGACTGATTAGTTCCTGATCTCTGAAGAGGAGGTGTCATTCCCCCTTGTCCTGTCTCCTTTCACATAAGCTGATTCAACTTGCGAAGCTGACAAAAGCCTCAAAAAACCACCCAATGAACCAAACCAAAGCTTGTCAGGGTTAGTTTTCTGAAATGAATGTTAACCGAGTTACATGTTTACTCTGTGATGAGGAAAGCATCACATCTAATGTAAGGCAAGGATGTTACAATGTCTAGTCAAAATACTGTGAGAAGAAGAAGGGAAAGTGGCGTGAATGGTATCTCTCCGTTTCTCCAAGCTGTAAATTTTACCCAAGCTGAGGTGTGAAGCTACAGTGTTGAAGTGTGCCTCCACTGCAGTCCCAGTCAGTCTTGGCTAGAATTGCTCTGTGGTCCTGCCCTTCCTTCTCTGGGCTCAGCAGTCTCACCTGCTCTACGCACTGCCTGCACTTCACCGGTAACGAGTAGCGTCAGAGCTGAAGTGGCAAAATACTGTCAGTGTAATTTTATTGCCGGATCGGTTCCCTGAACCGATTCAGGTTCAGGTGATTGCCAGCACTAGCACAAAAACAGGAATCGCAGCTTTCTGTTACTGTCTGCCTTATTAATAAAATACATGTAGATTGCTGGAACTTATTTTTTTGGTAGTTGTGAATTTCTCATGGTAGAGGCTTGCTAATTCACTGGTAACTGGTTGACATTCAGCATGAAACAGTGGTAATAGTCTGACTGGTATTCATGATAAATGTAGATTTCAAATGCCTTGAAGTTATTCAGCATAACTTGGGAGATGTGATTTGTGGAATGTATTTTGTATTAAAATAATCTGCAGACAAAACACCTGAATCCTGTATGTTATACCACTTGCAAAGTTAAAAATTTATGATGAAATTCTGCCATTGTTCAAATTGCGGTGGTCAGGAGCACGCTCGGGAGTTTTACTTCTGTTCTGTCTGCCTTGTTTTTAAGAAGAAATGTTGTGGGTCAGCAGAGTGCTGATACCTCCTGCTGTATCAGTCCTCCTACTGGTGTTGGAAACGTTGCCTTACCTTCCTGTTACAGTTTATTGAGCTTTGATTTGTAGGTAGTAATTTTGCTCACTGTAAGAGCAAATGTGGTGTCAGTAAATTGGTACACGGATACTTGAGTTGACTGAGATGCAGTTATATGAATAGAGGAAAACTTGAGAGACAGGGAGGGCTGAAGGTGAAGGCTTAAGCCTTGAATTCACGTGAATTGGTGAGATTCTTGACCTTTTACTTTTCTATGAAGAGAAAGTCATGTAGGTGAATAATCATTCCAAAATTATAGCATTCATTGAAAGAGTAAATTTAGCTGCGATGTTTGGTGTTCTTGTCAAGGAACTGTTCTGTGTGGGTGTAGCTTGGTTTTGGTTGTATTTGCGGAGTCTGTCCTAACTGGATAATTTGACTCTTCTTCCCCTGCTTCTTTTTTCCTCCTGAGGATCTGCTGACACGGAAAGGCTTTCGTGTTCCTGTACTTCAAATAATGTCAGTACAAACCAGATAAAATTCTTTGCCCCATATTATGCTGCTTCATACCTGGACTCATCAGCTGTTCACTTCTGTGCCGTCTGTTATTCTAGATGACTGTTTAATATTTGTACAAGTGATTGTAGAGCATTTAAACATATGGTCTTGGTTAGGTGGCCTTAATAGTGTTGAAACAGCCCTGGTTTATAGTTCTTGTGAACTTGCACAGTGATCTAAGAATTCTTTAGGATAAAGAAAAATTAGAATATCTCTTAAAAATGCTGCCAAAATGCCTGGAGATGATATGTTGTAGTTGTAAAATGAGCAGCTTTGAATTTAGAAAGCATCCTCATTCTTTTGCAAAAAAAAAAAAAAAACCGAAACACAAAACAACAAAACCAAAAAACCAAACCAAACAAAAAAAACCCCACAAAAAAACCCCAACCCAAACCCAACAAATAAATCACCCAACCCCGCCCTGCCCCCCCCAGCTCAATGCCATTTGCATGGTGACCACATGCTCATACATGTTGAAGTGAAATTCTTGGTAGTGTTCCATTTGAACATGGTGAATTTCTTCCATCTGTCTCTACTGAGGGATGTTTTTGAGTCCAGAAATAAGTACTCTAAAACTTCACATACATCTTTGGTTTTTCTGCCTTATCAATGTATCCAAATCAGGACTGCTGGCTGATTAATGAAGTAGTTTATACAATAGAGTACATAGTAATCTTGCTGTTGATGCTGATTCAGATTACAAATTTCAGTGGTATCCTCTCTAGCAAATAAGTACACAGCTCACAGAATGCTGCAGAATGATGTGTAATTGTGTAATGTCAGGAGGGCTCAAACTAGTGATCTGCCTCATGCTCGCTCTCAGCACCCTGGTGGCTTGTGACAGCTGTCTTGCAATGTGCTGAGGAACCCAGGAGTCCACTACTGGGGCAATACACCAGAGAATATCTGTACAGGCTACATCTCTCTTTCCCCCCCCCCTTTTTTTTTTCTTTCCTCTTTCTTTTTTTGGAAACACCCAGTTCCATGCATACGTGCCGATACAAACTGAAGCAAGCTGAAGCGTGCTATGCAGATGTACCTCTTGGGAACTGGCTGTTAGGTGAAAATACACTTGTAGGCAAACTCTTGTTTTTTATGGATAGTTTTATTTCATTAAATGATGAGCCACTGCCTACAGAGGTTTCTGTGTTCCCTTGCTAAGGGAATAGTATCTCCTTAGAGGAATAGCTTATATTTGTAATTTATGTGTAATAGAAAACTTGTAGGAAGCTGTCTGTTCTTCTTAATATGAGTTACCAGGTTCCCATTTAATAAGCTGAACAAAACTATCTGTACTGGTATTTGGCATACTAATACTGGACAGTTTGCGTCATACAACTTGCTCCTGCATCACCTTAATTCCCTAGCACCTTGCCTCCCTCCCTGACTCCCCTGTGACCTGCTCCCCCTGCCCCCCTGCCCGAATCCAAAATAAAGCCTTATTTAGATGTATTGTCTTATTGTCTCATAGGTAAGTATTTCTTGGTTTTTTTAATGTTATTTTCTGAAGATAAGTGCTTTGAGTTTGATAGATGCTGTCCTTTCAGATACATGAAGAAAGGTGGCAGTGAACTGTGTTGGTTTTCTTGGGCTGCAATGTTAGAAAAGATTCTCATGTTAATTTTGTATAATTTGTTCATATAAGGAAGGAAGGGTTGAGTTTGGATTATGGTAACTCTCCCTCTCCATCCCCCAAAACAGGATTTTAAAGTATCAATAGAAACCTCATACCAGATCTACCAATTCACAGGGTTAGATGTGCGGGTATGTCAGTATTGCCTCTTTGCAAGAAAATGAGTGCTCAGTTTCTTTGTGCTGCTATCTAGCTAGGTCTGATAGCACTGGACGAGCTCATGTGGGAAGCACTGCTGAGAGCACAGTCCTGCCCACCGCAGCTACCTTAAATAAAAACATGCTTGTGTCCTGTCATCTCGGAATGGCAGATTAAGCACAGCTCTGCCTGCTAGAGGCTCTGCAGACCCTGCAATAAGGCAGTTTACTGCCACCTCACTGGGATCATAATTGCTCTCTCATTTTAAGAGGGGGGGAAAAAAAAAAGGATAGGAAAGAAGAGCTTGTGGCTGTAGTAATACATACAGGTTGCTGGTGTGTTAACGCTAGTGTTGCTGTAAGATGTGATAGGGGATATTTTTACGGATTGATCCAGAAACTAGTCGTAACGAGGGACATGAAAATTACTCTTCTAATCCATTGTAAACATTTCTGCATTGCACCCCATGGTTATCAGAGCTTTTGGAATTAGTCCAATTTAGTTGATTTTGAGGGAATTTTTAATGGAAGCCCATACTGCTTGCAAGGAAGCCATGGACTATGTTGTTTGTGAAAAGTTTAAAAGTTTTGCAAAGAGCTAAGAGCTCAGATGAAATCTTTCTT